>JASDQU010102686.1:6956-30829 GCA_032191745.1 Picea mariana
TTACGGTCCCTTTAGTTTCTTATCGAGTGGCCTTTTATTGCCTTCTCGGGGATCCCTAGGCTAAGCATCTCTAGGTTTTATTTCCTATGGATTTTATCTTTTACCAACTGCTTTTACCCCCTGGGCCTTTAGCCTCTTCTTCCCACAGGACAAAGTGTAACTCTCTAAGGTCATCCTAATGGCCAGACTAGGGGAATGGGATGGATGTAGGGGAGATAAGATGTAAAGTGATATAATGGTGGGAGCGGACGATGGCTCTGCAAATCCCCCCTGGTGGCTAACCAAAACCCCATGAACACAAGCTTGCTAGGTCACCCCGTTAATCCCCCCAACAATGATCAAGTGGATTAGTGTAAGATCCAAGCAGTTATCAGAAATGTAAGGAACCTGATGCATATATAAGAAGGTTATAACGATCAAACATGACACATACCATGATACCTTGGACCAATTACCTCATGGAGCAAGAGTCTTCTCTGATGCAAGTCCAAGTCGATGGTGATGGAAGCTATTGCTGCTAACAGGACAAGTCTGGTGAAGAAGAAGGATGGGCCCTCCAGGGCCATGCTCAAGTCAATCCTGCTCTCGATACTCCATGTCTAGGACCTGTGGGCCTCGAGACATGATCTCCTAGTTATCCCTAGATATCAGGGATAACAAAACCAAGATAAAAGAAGATTAAAAAGAATAATTCACAAGAAATAGAACAGAACAGTCCTACTGCACCTCACGCTCCATTATCTTGCACTTAGAGTGCAAAAGGAAGGGTTTGCACCTCGAGAGATTTGATTCTTCTTGGTGTTTCGTAGAACCAAAGTTAATATGGGTCTATGTTGGTGTATAAAACAATCATGATATATATTTATCATTTATATAATAGGAAAAAATACCATTTATCAAAATAATAATAAAACCATAAATACACTTCCAATATGAATATTTAAGTATTCCAACTTCTCAAAAGAAGGTTATTCGGGAAGGTGGGGAAACCCATGGCCTCTACAACCTAGTATGGATAATATAGATATGTATTGTAAATGAGAGAAAAATTGACATTCATGATATAAAAGTGAAAAAAACTTGACCCATTATAATAAAAAAGAATTTCAAAAATCAATAATAATTAAAAAGAATATAATAATAAAATAAAATAATAAAAGATTTTAATCTTAACTTTAATCTGTTAAGCAAAAAAAATCACAAAGTGATTTCATTATAAAAAAGTCTAAATGTTATATGATTTAGACTTTTTTCGACAATCATCACCAGAATCCGCCTATAAAAAATTTCGTCAAATTGCAAATTTGCATCGTTGAAATTGCATTTTTGAATGCATAAATGGATTCATTGCCTTAAAAACCCCTATTGCACCCAGATTTTGCAATCTCAACAAGTGATATATGCGATTCTAACAATTCTTCTAAATTTTTAGCCTCATTTTGGGCTAAGATGGTTGCAAAACAATATATTTAAGAGATGTGAGAATAAAATATATATGAACGATATAAATTCAACATAGCCATATTTTATACAATATACAAGTTTTTTAGGGGTTACAGGTGTAGGGGGGATCCTTTATGGTCTTGGAAGAAAATTTGTAGCCACCTATGCTTGGGGCCTTGGACAAACCACTAAACTAGGTAGAGGCATATGTTATCATATAGGGCATCCTTATAGACAAAGATGCTCAAATTAAGCATCTCAAGGTAATTGCGGACTCCATGGTGGTAATTAAATCAATGTTGAGCATAATCTCCCCATTGGATAGCATGTTGTCAGTCTTGATTAGTAGAATCAACAAAGAAATATGCTTTTTCTTTGATATCTCTTTCTTTCATGTGCAAGGAAGCTTGAATATGATTGTTGAAACATGGGCTAATAGGGATCTATCTCTAAGCCTTGAGGACATTTAAAAAATGGGGTTCTTTATAATAGCCAAATCCCCCAGTGAATTGCATAGTCAGGCACACATATCGATAGATATTAATCCCACATACGGAAATGCAGACAACTCATCAAGTTAAATGCATTGGAAAGTGTGATTCAAGGACACCAGTCGGTACTCGTTCCATGTGCATATTAAAACTTACCCCAAGTGAATAAGATTGAGATCTAAAACCACATAGTTTCTATGGGATAAAGGAGAAATCAAACATGAAACTTGGACGCAAAATAGGTCTGGTCTTGGTGTCGATCAATTATATGGTAAGTGCTCCTTTTATCGTTGGGTTTCCTGTCAGGTTACTTTGCAAATTCATGAATATCCCCCTTCATTGGATAAGAAATTTGATGGCTAGTATAGAGGTTAAGGATAAATATTGGCCTACCTTTGCCTTTGCAACTCTGTATCGATTTTCATTTGGATAGTTTTTATACCTACTCAAGGTCAATTATGGTTTCATTCATTTGGGAATTAGTGGTATCCTTAATCTGGGCTCTGGGTTTCATTTTGGAATGTTGGCTTGGTTTAATAACAATTTTGAGTTTAGAAGTTTTCCCTGCAGAGTCATAGTCTTGGCTTTTGGGTGGATTTCCTATGTATTCCATCATTAGTTCAGGGTTCATGTCTCCAGTTTCATGCTTTGTTTCACTCTCTATCTATCAATTTTGCACAAGTGGCATATCTCTAGTTTTAATTTCATTAGAGCCTATTCCTCTGGGTTTCATCTTGTCTCAGCAAAATATTGTAGGATATTTCAGCAACACAGAGTCTCCAATTCAGGCACAGTAACTCTTATTTTAGTCGAGTCAAAGCTTATCAAAATGGACAACACGGATATCCAAGAGTTCAAATGAGTTTTGAGAAGGAAGAAGGGGATTACTCATGCTAATATGAGTTCACTAATTTCCATGGAAATGAAGATACAGGAAATCAAACAACATTGTATCTCTCAGCATGCCAACATAATGAGCCTTTTGGTCCACCAAAGGAAAAGAATAAACATTCTTGAAGTTGAATGTAACATCTTGAGMAATCTGGCTATAAATCTTCAAAAGGAATCTCAATCAACAACCTCTAACAACATGGCATTTTATATCTTTGTCTAAGCTRAAGGAAAAGAAGAGGAAACAATTCACCATTTAAAGGAKCCTATGGACACAGAACAATAGAATTCACTGCAATTAGATAGCAATCAAGTCTTTTTCTAAGTTAYATGTTTGTCTATGTTTTTGAGAATTATTAGGCTATTAGGAGTTTTTCTGAAGCATGTTACATGTAAGAACACTTGAAACAAATGTTATGTAGTTTGTTGTGAAATCTTCCATGTAGCGATAGAGAACTTATTTTGTCTTTTTGAATCATTGGACAAATATATGTACATGCTGCTAGCTAGTCTACAACCTT
Source organism: Picea mariana (assembly GCA_032191745.1). NCBI lineage: Eukaryota > Viridiplantae > Streptophyta > Pinopsida > Pinales > Pinaceae > Picea > Picea mariana. The sequence goes on from JASDQU010102686.1 coordinate 10,303, forward strand.
TTTATAATATAATTTTTCAGTTATGGTTAAAAAAAACAATATACAAGTTTTTTATTCCACTAATCCCACTCTTTAATTTCTCACATCTTGAAAATTGTCAAGTCATCCACTTCACTGTAAAGATCTTGGGTGATCGTTTAGTCAACAACCAATGTTGAAATTTTACATTCAATTTGAACATTTTTACGGACTTTGAAGTTTTTTTTATGTGTGGTTGTGGAGAGGAAACTATCAACATTGACGTGGAGTAAAATTGTCAACCCGTAAATTTTATGGGTTAGAAAACTACTTACTTGCCATTTTCTCCTTGTAGGGATACCCTATGAACCAACTCTTGTGTGTGTGTGTGTGTGTTTAATACTTTCTTCTTCCTTTATGACTTTCTCCTCATAACCTAAACTCTTATTTAATATATATTTAGTAAGAGTTGTCTTATGAGGAGAAAACATTAAACTATACAATGATGATGGTTATTAATGTCCATTGAGACCAACATTGGTTTATCAGACACTAAAACAAGGTAAGGAATTACTTGATTTGCTTTGGAATTTTGTTTATGTGCCAAAAAATCTTCAAGAGAATCATTCCTAAATCACCATAGGTTTGATGAGTTAAAAGGTAGGAAGGTCCTAGTGATGGTAGGTGTAGGGGGGATTATTTTTCATCTTGAAGGAACTTGAGAAGTAATCTTTGAATGGAGATTGGATGAAGTAACAAATAAGCAGGTAGAGGCGTCAGATGTATACCAAGGGCTAAGGATTCTTGATTCAAGGTAGATGAGAGAATTAATTATAATTGAAGTCTCAACAAAAATTATCAAACCTACTTGTTTTTCTTACTTATCATATAACTATTTAACAAGGCTCTCTCAACAAATTCAAAAGGAGGTCAATTGGTTGGATCGCATGGAATATTTTCATGTTTTACAAGAGAGGAATTGCTAGGCAAATCATTTGGCTAATAAAGCCTCTTGCATGGATTGCAGAATCTTGAAGGTAAAATAAGGGGAGTCCTTCTCCCCAAGATTAATGGTTAACCAAATTTTTGTGTGCTATCAAACAATAATGACAAGTGGCACATGGAATTAAGGGGGAGTAGATGAAGTTCAATGGGTAATTAATTCCTTGTACCATCATACACTTTGGCCATTGTGACTTAGTAACCCTTTCAATCGCTTTTATTGTAATTTCATGTGAAGGTGGGATTATGGGGTATGTCTTGGGCCTAGGTGTTTGGCTACATCCACAGCCCTTCAAATACCCTCTTATCATATTCATCGTCAAGGTGATAATCATGGATATGCCCTCCAATTTGTGCTTGGAGATTTAGTGGAAAGATTTTAGTGTTTGGTTTATGGAAAAGGTGAGTTGCTCTGGAAACTTCATATTCTTATGTTCCCCATAATTCATGGGCAATAATTTGTACATGGTAATGTTAATAGTTTTCTCCAATCCATATTTAGTGAAATTTTGGAAAGGTTCCAAAGCTTGGTTTGTTGGAAATGTGAGCAGTCTTATCATTTTCATTTCCCTACCTAGTCTTTTCATTTATCTAGTAGTGTGGCTTGGCATTGGGGAATTGGTAGTGTTGTTTAGCATCGGGAAATTGGTAGTGTGGTTTGGAATTGGGCTTGACATTATTGAAGAGGGCTCATTAGAGGAAAATTTGGTCGAAAATAGGCCTCCTAAGGAAAATATAAAATAATAAAACCATGTGCCACATCACACTAAGTTAGAGTTGTATCTAGTGAAGGTTTATCTATATTTCTCCATTAATGATGTTTTCCATGTAAGCTGGGTTAATATAGAGTTAAGAGGTGAGAGTTAAAAATAAAAATGACAATTTTAAATTATGGTGTACTAAATGATAACTATCATTAATTATGCGCATACACGAAATGATAATTGGTAGTGTGTAAAAGTTAACTTACATACAATAAATATAATATTTTATACCTTCATAGGGAGAGTATATTGTAATTGCTTATGAGTCAATTTTCTTTGACTTTCAATTAGTTGCATGTGATTACATAAAGATTTCTAAAGTTTTCAAATTTTCTTTTATTAATTTTAATTTTTTTAAAGTAAAAAATATTTTTTATTTTATAGAATTTGAAATGCTTAATTTTCTATTGGTTGAACATGGTGATATAACTATTTTTATGTGGTTTTAATAGGTATTGTCAGATTATAATATTTAATTAAAAATACTAAAAAATTAAAAAATCCCTACAAGTGCCACCTAGCCATCACTTTAATTTATCATTTAATGTGATTATTCTTAATATAAGAGATATCATTATTTTAATACATTCTTGATGTAAAAGATATTATTATTTTAATCCATTTGTACTCCATTCCCTCGTGCTTTAATACTTCATTGATTTGATAGTAATACTTGTTTTATCTCATTTAATGAATTGTCTTTATTTTAGCTAAAAAACAGAAATTTTAGAATTTTTGGCCTAACTTGTATGTTTCAATAAATTTAGAACATCAAACTGTTATAAACATTGTCTTTTTTCATTGCCAATAACATAATATCATTTATGTAAGTCAATTATAAAAAAGTGTAATCTACTTTTTCACATTCTTTCTTCCCTCAATTGTCATAATACTAATTACTAAAATGTTAACATAGACTATACTTTTCTATCTAATTTTTCAAATAAAAATAGTTTATCAACTCTTCCAACTTTCTTTCAAAATTCTTGTAATAAACCTAAACCCAAAACAAGATAATGATATATTTTCAACTTCATAGTTAAATTCATTTGCATTTATTTTGTATAAAGAATGAGCTTGTATTCTTCCTATTTCACATTTCTCCACAATACTTTTGATGCATCTTAAAAAAAAATTGTTTGGAAGTCGAGAGACTATGTGTCTATGTAACCCTTTTTACTATGAAAAGATCTATGTTTTTGTAGTAAAACACATATTCAACTTTGATTCAAGACATCTGGGGTCTAAGGGTTTAAATAAATCCATGTCAATGTAGTGAAAATATCATCATTTATATTTTGATTCATTGATATTTGCTAGTGTAAAGCTTAAATATGCATATTTATTTTAAAGTTGAAAGATGGATATGACTCTAATGCTATGAATTTTGTAAAATTTGAAATTGTGGTTGTTTTGTTGACATTATATAAATGCTTGAATCTAAATGACAATTTAACTAAATGTTTCCATCTTGCAAACTTTAATCGCATCATTTAAGATCTATACAACTTGGTTGCCTACAAATTTGGTATCTTTGGTATGGCACCTCTAGGATGCTTGCCTGAGTAGAAACCGCTTCATGGGAAGTCTGAACTAGATGGTTGTATCATTGAATTGAACCAAGCGACGTTGGGCTACAACAAGAAACTGAAAGCAGTCATAGCTAGCCTCAAAGCTCAGTTTCAGAAATTAAAGTGGTGTATATCGACGTCTACGAATCCTTCTTGGATATAATGAGAAATCCTGTCAAATATTGTAAATTACAACTTACCTTTAATTATTTAACACGAAAATCGAACTGAGATCAACGTTTTCGGAGCAAAACTTGGCATAAAAACATAGTATTATTAGCATTAATGTGCCGCAACGTCTTTCAAATTACTCAAATCAAGACGGTTTGTGTTTAAAATTAATAATTATTAGTCCATCATACTTATACTCTGTGTCAAAATATACATACAAAATTGTTTTCAAATTACTCAATTCAAGGTGGTTTGTGTTTAAAATTAATAAGTATTAGTCCATCATTATTATACTTTGTGTCAAAATATACTTACAGAGGTACTTAAAACTAGTTCACAAGTGTATGATAAGCACAATAATTACTATTTCTTATTTTAGGATATTTGTGCACAATGATATAAATTCTATTTTTTTTGTTTTGGATTTCTCAACCTCGATGTCATACTCTACTTTTTTAAATTACAATTCTAAAATACATACAACTACAATGTTGAAACATCTCTAAGAGGTGCAACTTTGCTGCTATTTTCACTTGTTCTTTTTGAAATTTATATTATCATCTTAAATTTATTATATTGCACAACTATTTTTTCATATCTAATAATAAATTTTAATTTAAATAATATATTAAAATTTAGTCAACAATAATTAAAAAAATCTAATTTAAATAATGATGTAAATAAAATAATATTTATTTCTTATTCTTATTATTTTTATTATTATTATAATAAAATCACCACACATGTAAAATCTCACTATATAAAGATATCATTATAACTAGCATACTCTCTAAATGAGAGAATGGAAATGCCGAAGTAATAAAAGTAAAATAAATAAAACTAAGAAGCTATAATACATGAAACCTGAACTATTCTTAAACCATAATCCAACTAATGTAAAATATTATTATTCCAAGTTATGAATTTAATTTTATTTTAATTTTATGAATTTAGTTTCAATTTGTTTTAACCTTTAAAAGGTACTAAAAATCCTAATTTTTTTTATAAATATGAATAATATTAATTATGAATCCATAATTTAAATGATTCTATGTTAATTTTTAACATAATTAAATTTATTGTCTATAAATTTAAATATCTTTATGTAATCATGAATAATTCTCATTTATTCTTAATAAGGATTGAATATATAATCTTAATACAAGTTTGTAATGTATATAGACTCAAAAATATTATTGTATGACTTAAACTGATTACAGTTTATTCTTCTTTATAAATCTAAATATATGTTTTGATTTATTATTGATAAGGATTGAATATCTAATCTTAATACAAGTTTGTAATATATATAGACTCGAAAATATTCTTGTATGACTTAAAGTGATTACAGTTTATTCTTCTTTATAAATTTGAGAGAATGATGCTGGTTTATGATGCACACTTATATGGTTTATACATCTAAATATTATTTTCTCTGCATTGTTCTTTTATGGTGCATGTTTTACACTCAATATACACATAAATATCATTTTGTCTCGATCAAAATTGTTTGTTTGTGATGCATGTTTTTCATTGTTTATAAATTCAAACTGTGTAATTTGGTTAGTTTATGTTCCTTTCATTTGGCTACAAGTCAACATTAATTTAACTTATGGATGGAGCATCTTAGATTGGATTCACTTAGTTTAATGTAWAATACTATTATCACAATTTATGATGTAAAAGATAACAAAGTTAGCAATAATATCATAATTTCATTGGTAGGCATTACTTATTTTTGTATACCTTCTACACAACCTACAAATTCTTTTAATCCTCAAAAGGACTGATTAAAATAATAACCTTCCTATCTAAATCCCATCAAATATGAAAATTTAATCTTTTAATAAAAAATTATTAATAAGTTCTATCTATATTATATGATATAAGTAACTAAAATTATGGAAATATCACATTCTTTTATCTTTAAGTACTTATAGTATAAGAAACTATGTTTGGTCATATAAAGTATTTGGTGGAAGAACTTCTTTAAGTATGCATAGTATAATAAACCATGTTTGGTCATTTAAAGTATTTGGTGGAAAAACTCCAAAATCTTTGTCAACCTCTTCTCATACACCTTATCCACCTATAAATGATGTCCTTAACATATATTGGAGGGTATAAGTGTAATGTACCAACATGTCTTTTAACATATATTGGACGGTATAAGTGTAATGTATCAACATGTTTTTTAAACTCTAGGAATCTTGAAGTTACATGATATTGATCTAATATTCATTCTTTTAATTCATATTAGTGTAATATTTTTTAGGGGAAATCCAGAAAATAATGTTTTTCCTTAAATAATTTTAAAAAAATATCTTAATTTCTTCATGTACTTTTTTTCTTTTTCATATAAGTTCACATAATATTTTGTTGCATCAAAATTATATAACAATGATTTATTTTGTCTCTCTTAGTATTTGTCAATCAACAATTTTCTTATCAACAAAATATTATAAAATCATGTAAAGCATGAAAATAAGTCTACTATAAAATATTTTGGTCATGTATAATCTATTTATTGGAAAATAATGATTATTTTTTGACTTAAAATAAGACGATAAAACATTTTAGTCATATATAATGTATTTATTGGGAAATAATCATTTTATGATTTTTCTTTGTCTTGTGATAAGTTTCCATTTGTCTTTAAAAAAAAAAATCTCTTATGTTTTCTACCATGTTTTTTGTTTTTATATAAGTAGTACATTAACATTAAACATGTTGTGAATTTATGTACTAATTTGCAAATTAGAATGATTTTGTAAAAAAATATCATCCTTCTATTCAAGCTTTGGAATATGTATTTTGCACTACAAATGCAGGGTTTTTAAGAAAAATATCCATTTAGTCATTAGACACCAACTAATTCAATATCTTCTACTAAATGTATAATGTCCATGAAACTTAAAAATATTTTCTCCTCCAAGGCACAAACAATTTCTTTCATCTCTTCTTATAATGATAAAATAGAATCAACAACAATGTTCCTTTAAGTGATCTATATATCAAAATAAAAGATATCATAAAATATAACCAGGGTTTGAACATGCCTGGGCCTTGTTCTGTAGTGCACAAAAGTCGCGGAGAGTCTTGATCTTTGACACTTTAATTTTAGCAACATAGATGTTTATTCCTGTGAAAGCCCTGTCGATGACGCTCAACGTGGAGGCATTTGATGATTCAGTGAAAATTTGAGTATTTAGGTTCGATCTTATTATAAAATTTTAACTAGATGAGTGTAAAGATTTCATACTTTGAATCTTTAGGTCTGTACTATTATCTATTTGCATGCAATAATTCGCCTGATCAAGCATCTTCACTGCCAAATTGCCTTGGAAGCACCATTTGAGGTTGCATCTGTATAGAAGTCTCAGTGTTTTGGCATTTCTTTGACACAAATAAGGTATCTGAACTTTTGCAAGAATCCAATCCAAGTATCTCAAAAGTAGGCACGCTTCCAAGCTCTTCATTAATCTATGTTTCATCACCAATACCAGGACCCTTAGCTCGATCCATTTGTATTGCAGGAACGTCATTGTCTACTTCAACACATGCACCACCATAATTTACATATGTTTTTTATTTTGACAAAAACATACTATTATAACCATATATAAGAAATCAATGATAACACAAGAAACTACATATAGCCACAAATTTGAAGAGAATGGAACTCTACGGAAGGAAAACAACCCAAATAACCATTACTTCCAACTCATTTAGAAGTTGTTAACAAATTTAGAAGTTTTTAATAAATGAAATGTTTCCTTATGCTACTCTGAGATATGATATTTTATTATAAATAAGTATTACAAAAATAGTACTCGGTATGTAACAGGCCGTGGTCGAGACATTCTTTCACATCAGTACCCAGCCCAATACAACGCAAGTTATCATTCTGATCATATATCCATTGACCACTATAACTTTGTTATTTTAATAAATCTCAAAAATCACAAAATCTCATAATAAATTCCATATCATTTCTAGGAGTGACATTTTTTTCATAAATATATAAAAACTTCTTCAATCAGAAGACAAAGACCTACACCCAAAGCCTCATTATGTGTGCAAGGCATCAATGATCAATGACATTAAAGGTCCCATCTGAATAAACATAAAACTACAATGAAAACATAGATAATTAAAGTAGGATCCCAGATAAGTCAATAAAACGTAAAATCACAAAAAGAAGTCCATTACTGGGTGCCTAATGGATTCTGCACTGGGATCCATGCTAGTTACAAAACCATTTGTATGTGTATAACCTGGAGCTTACGATAAGCAAAATGAAGATAAATACTTCCCTGGTGATACTGTGGTTGTTGAATTGGGCATTTGCTGACGCAAATTGTCCGATGAACCTTAATTATGTCAGCCAATTGTCGTGGGATAAGTCTTCCTGTGAATCTGCCATCATTAAGTCTAATTGCTGCCAGACATTGCGGAGCTTGCTCGGCATAGGATTAGCTCAGTATTTGTGAGATGCATCCATGTTCGAGCTTCCCAACAATGCCTCCGCGGTTGCCTGTCTCCGGTTATTTCAGCAATAGCTCGACTCCCTTGCTTTCTCGCCAGATTTGGTGGAAAACTGTTTGAAGAATGGAACGTCAAGGTTTGTATCAAGCCCCCTCCTGTGCGCGGGAATTCAGACCAAGGAGGACTAGATTCGCAAACTGGGGAGTACTCCGATGGACTCGGCCTGCAGAGGCGACCTATCAGACCTGAACGCCTGTTATGGATGCCACAATACTGGAAGTCTCGTTCACAAGATGCTGGCAGACAAGAACCGAAACTTGACAGAGGTGACCAGTTTGAAATGCTACTATTTCACCCTTCTGTATGTCGTCGGAGTAGTTAACGAGTTTGGTCCAAAGAGTAGAAGTACTGAACAGTGTATCTTTCGCTTGCCATTCGTTTATTATCGTGTGGAAAGATTCAGATACCAGTTATCCCGTGAAGGTTGAATCCGTGGATATCGATCCTAATCCAGTTGTGAGCAGGATGAAGGAAGGGACGTGAGGTAGCATATCGCCCAATTTGTTATCTGGGGGAATATTCTGCAATTTGATAAAACAGATCATGGGCTAGGTTGCAGGAACAATTAACAAAATTCTAAGTAACAGTAAAAGGAAAGACTTACCATCCACAACCACCTTTGTAGACAAAGCTTCTTGACCATGTCTTGTACCTTGATGAGGACTGTCAACATGACTTAATAAAATTTCCTCTGAATAGCTAGTCGCCCTACCCTTTGTTGCAAGGCTATCTTCAGCTCCTCCAGTCATATTTTTCTCATACTTAGCCAGGCCTTGACTCCAGCCAAGTTGAGGTCTCTTCCGAGGTGAAGTTTGACTACCATCATCATGGCCTCCATCAACAGTGTGATTGACTGGAGATGAAAGAGGAGAATGCCAGTTGGAAGAATATGATCCCAAAATATCAGATAAACCTTGTTCTCAGGCAGTTGAATCCTTGAGATAACCATTGTTGGAAAAATTGTTGGAAAAATCCATTGAGATAACCATTGTTGGAATATTAATAACCATTGTTGAATCCTTGAGATAACCATTGTTGGCATAATGAAACAATGTTTTATAATAAGTAAAAATACTTATCTTATTGGACTATTTTTTTAACTATAAACAAATTTTAGTCACTCTAAAATGATTATAATGAAACAATGAAACATTTTCTTATAATCATAATAAAAACTTGTCTTATTAAAATATTTTTTAACTATAACTAAATTTGAGTTATTTTATAGTTCATAATAACTAAATTTATTCTAAATTTTTGAATTTGTTTGTAATTACCATAAAAACATAACTTTATGCTCACATTATAAACTTAACTTATTTTGACCATTCTTCCTTCTAATTATATTTAATTTGAATGATTATATCATTTTAGTATCAAATATGACGAAAGTTATTATTTTTCATATGTTTATTTTTTTATTTTTTTTTTAAGTAAGAGACTATAAGTTATCTTCTATTAAACAAAGTTGCAGAAATACAACAAGTAGTCATGGCCCATGTTGCCAACAAAGGAAACCAACTTGGCGAGAAGTCTAAGAGAGTTGAGATTGGCCGCTCAAGGCTCAAAAATAACATTATGTATGAAAATATACTAGAGCTACAATTGTTTATGGAGTGCAAAAGATACTCTAGTCTAACATGTAAATGACAAAAAGAGACAGCTAAACTGGAGCCTATGGTGACACTGAAATTGGAACATGTCCAAAAAACGCATATATGAAACCTGGGGAGGCAGAGCCTATAGTATTCATTGTGCGTCATCGTGAGAGCCATGAGGAAGGATGATAGTGTGTTGAGTGTCCCCTATGGAACCTTGCATGTTAGAGGTCGAAGCAAACATCATCCCAAGAGTCGACACCTCCTTTGACAAGAGTTCAATCCTGAAGCGGAGGTATACGATGTCACTTCGCAAAGCAAAGATCAATTTTTGTAGAGTAGCAATGGCATCCATGATGGAGTGAAGCTGCTCCATAGTAGGTGCACCTTGGTCACTAAGTGGAGGAGCCAAAGTTCCTGGTGCATTCGAGCCTCTCGAAGATGAACCCCTGTGATAGTCGCCACTATTATCTACTTCGCCCATTGCATGATAGCCAAATTATTCATAATATGCACGTCCAAAAATTGACATGCCTCTCTATCGCGACATAAGGGAGGAGCGAGGAAGCCCCATCACAACAAGAGATTCGATGCCACAAAGAGCCCGATACTGAAACCACCAAAAATAATGTCAGTGCAAGGGGGAAGCCTGCCAAAGAAGAAGGACACAAAACTTGAGACAACGTTTGTCCATCGTACCCATGTCTGGAGAAGGACTAAATGCGATCCACCCACGATAAGATCGGGGGAGAGGAGAAAATAACATCGCACAAATGAACTGTACCATAGCATTTTCGACATCCCTACTAGAGGAGGCGGGGTGATGATATTGTCGCACATGCAAGGGCCGAGCCAAATGGAGTTTGGGACTCCCGTGACCAGTTGTGCAACTTTTGGATGACCACTTCATGGCACTTACCCTATGATGACACCCCATCCGGGGAATGTTTATTTAAATTAAATTAAGTATTAATAATCTAATTTAATATTTAATAAATTTTAATTTAATATGAGTATGCAGGTTTTCGCAGTTAGTCATAATGCAATAAACTTCTAGATCAAAACCGTGTGTGGAGTTTTGAAACGTCCTTTTGAATAAAAATACGTTTCGAATGGACACTCCACCCATCATCAGGGACATGAAAAGTTGACAAGTTGTAAAAGAGTGCTAAGGTAAGTAAATCTACTTTAAGAAGTTGGAATTAGTCGTTGGCATAAAGTAAATTAGTAACGGTAAAATAAAAGTGAAGTAGTAACAATAAAATAAAAGATAAGAATAATCAAAAGTAAAGACTATATAAATATAAACTCAAGGGAGTTACGTTAAATAAATCGATTAGGATTAAGTAAGTTAGTAACGCTAATATGTTGAATGAAAGTGAAGAATAAGTAAAATATATAGTAAAGCATGTTGTCTAACTGTTCTATGTTTTTGCCCTTTTCGTCGAAATCTAGCGACATAAATCTGCACGAAATCACATTTTTTTTGGTTCAAATTGCATTTCTAAATGTAGAAATGGATTCAGCGTGTTGAAAAACCCTTAGGGAACTTGGATTACATATAATTAACCTCTCAAATATGCAGATACAACAATTTCTAGCCGGATTTCAGACATATATCCCCGGAAAATATGCTTGGAAAAAGGCAAAAATGTAGAACGCTTAGACTATGGCTATAGTAAATTATTCAAATGATATAATAATAAATTATTAAATTGAATGGAAAGTTCAATTGATCTAATATTAAATTAAAATAACAAGGTATAAAATTAGGGAAAGGTTGGAGATGAGGACGATTAATAATGTGTTTAAAGAAAGAGATAATAATTAAGGCGAGGCAGAGCTAGGTCAGTTAAAAGGGAAAAGAGGGAAGATTAAGGGAGATTAATATTGAAGTAATTAAGGAGCGTTAATGATAAAATGGTGGAAATAGGGGGAGAGGGTTAAATTAAAATATTCAATGAAGAAGATTAATCAAGTGATAATAGTTAAGGTGAGGTAGTATTAGGATAGGGAAAGGAGAAAAGAGTAAAAGTTTTAATTAAGGTAGATTAATAATTAAGTCATGGAAAATAGAGAAAAGGATTAAAGAGGGTTAATAATACACGAAACACATTTAATAAGGAAGTGTAAAGTTAAAGGATATAAGGAAAAGAGAGCAAAAACATAACTATTAATTAAGAGAAGAAATGGGGTAGAATAATGTGAAAGGCAGAAGAATTAGATATCTGGAGAAAAGAGGTTAGGGGCTTGTATGGCTAAACCGACGTGATCGGGAGCCAGGAGGTTGAGGTCAAAGGTGGAAGTCTAATGGTCAAGTTTATGAATGATAGGTTCCAAGAATGGATAAGTTTTTATCCATCTTTGCAGTTAAATTTATCAATATGTTTTTCGATTTCGAGGGATTCCTGAAAGAGACAAGAAAAGTAATGAGGGGTAGGGGTTAGGATTTTGGCTTGGTCAAAGCGAATCAGGTGCTTAGATTTAGAGGAGTGTTCAGTTATAACATATTTAGAGATTCGACTATGGGAAGCGCCAACTATATGCTCTTTAAGCCTAGCTTTAAAGGTTCTTCTGGTTTGGCCTATGTAAGATTTCCCACAAGAGCATGGAATTTGGTAAACTCTTCGGACAAGCATCGGGTCAAATTTATCTTTTGCATTTCTGAAACATTTTTTTAGGGTTTTGTGGGGTTTGAACACAGTTTTGATATTCTTCTTAGCCAAGAGTTTCACGATGTGATCATTGGTCCCCTTGGATATAAGGAAGAGAGAGGAGAGCACAAGGAGGAGAGTTTTTTGGTTTAGGTTTGTTGGTTGCGCAGAAGGCTTGGTTAATTTGGGAGAGAGAGTAGCCATTGGACAAAAGGGATTTGGTTAAATGGTCATTTTCCTCTGCAAGGAATTGAGGGGTGGATATGTGGAGGGCACGAGTGATCAAGGTTTTAAGGACAACGATTTTTTGAGCTGGGTGATGGTGAGAGATCGCATTGATATATATGTTAGTGTGAGTTTTCTTCGTGTAGACTTGGTGGGAGAGAGATCCATCAAGAAGGTGAGAAATGAGAAAATCCAAAAATGGGATCAAGTTGTCTCTTTGGGTTTCCATCCTAAATTGGATGTGGGGGGAGAGGCGATTGAGATGATTAAAGAAATAGATCAGGTTGGAATGGCCATGAGGCCATATGACATACAAAGGTATCATCTACAAAACAGAACCAACATTTAGGTTTGAGAGGGAAGTTGCTTAAGGCTAGAGACTCAAAATGTTCCATAAATATATTAGCCACCACAGGGGAAAGGGAGGATACCATGGTTGTAGCCTCATTTTGTTCATAACAGACCCCCTTAAAGGTGAAGAAGGTAGAGGAGAGGCAGATCTTGATAAGGTTAATATTTTTAGGGTCAACCAGCTTGGTGATAAGGGTTAGAGCTTCCTCTATTGGAACTTTTGTGAAAAGAGACACCACATCAAAGTTTACCATAAGGTTGTCATCATCAAGGTGAAGATTTTGGGTTTTATGAATGAAATTCGTGGAATCTTTAATAAAGGAGGAGGTTTTTCCGACGAAGGTTTGAAGCTTGCCAATAAGAAATTAAGAGAGGGAATGAGTGGGGGCTCCTATGGCACTTACTATAGGTCTTAGAAGAATTCTTTTTTTGTGGATTTTGGGTTGGCCATAAATCTGTAGGGTTTAGGGGTTATTAGGAAGTAGACGCTTTTGAATGGAAGGATCCAGAGAAGAAGTTTTGATGGCTTTGGTGATCAAGGTGGTAATGGTATTAATAGGGTTTTGGCTAAGGTTTTATAGACAGAAGAAGAAAGGAGGTCAAGTAATTTAGATTCATAATCCACAGACGTTTCAAAACTCCACACACAGTTTTGATCCAGAAGTTTCTCGCATTAATTTAATATTTCCATTTTTTTTAAATTTATTTAGGTATTATTAAAACTCAATTTGTAATGTATCTATAATGTATGTTTATTTTTATTAAATTATAATGATAATATATTTATTGTAAATTGTCAATTGGGTTTAGCCCGAGTGGTTTGTGCTGAGGGGTGTTTTCCCCCCCACCCAGGTTCAATTTCCGCAAGTGACATGTTGAGCTCTTAAATGAGAAAGCTATCAAAAAAGCCTCGACTTTCTACCAAATCTAGTTTACCCTGGATACCATCCTCGAAATGAGGGGAAGTGCCCAGTGTGTTTCCCCGGGCTTAATATTATATTGTTTTTAGCTTAGTTAGCAATTAAATGATAATGTTAATAAGTGGACAAGAATTTTGTTGGAAGTCATAGTACTTTTCCCCAATGATTTCGACACATTTTAAGATGACTATGATTGAAAAATATAATACAAAAAGTTGACTTTGTCCACTTATTAACTCATTCCAATTAAAAAGTAATTTTAATTATATTTTAAATTTATAATATTCCAATTCTCATTGCTTTAAAATACATGCATTTTTTTCTTAAATCAAAATAGTGTTTCTTCTCATAAACAATTAATAATATAAAATAATTTCCTTGTTCCAAAATGATCCACAATGAAGTAAATATTATGGAATTTGTTTTTTAATATGTGGAGGTAGTGGTATTTTAAAATATTAAATATGTAGTGTCTCAAGAATATTTATGATATCAAAGGGGAATACAATTTTTTTTAATATCTATAGGTAATGGTATTATAAAATATTAAATATTTAGTGTCTCAAGAATATTTATCATATCAAGGATGATCTCAACAAAATCTTCTCCAAGGTGTGGTTTATGTGTGGTTAACTATTTTCAAATGAAAATGTGACAAATAAGCTTCTTTGACTTTTAGATGTCCAACTCAACCATCATGGTTGACCCAAAATTTTGAAATTCTATTGGTTATTGAATTTCCAACTCATTAATCATATTTTTTCTTATAAGCCCCATTTTTTTCCAAAATCTCTTCTAATCTAGAATTGGGGGATTTAGGAAAGGTTTTTTTTTAGTTTAGATGGTATGGTGACCCACAACCACCTGGGGCGATCACCCTTCTATGAACTCATTGATATTCGACATGTTATTTGAAGGCATGAGGTAACTATTATTGTAGTTAACATGACCTCTATTTTCACTGCAATTGTAAAAATTCATGCATAGGAGGAGAACCTAGCAGTGAGATGGTAATTATCACCAAAAAAATTGCTTCAACAGAAGAGATAGATTGAAAATCTAGAGGTTGAATGTTATGCTCTATGTCATCACGTTGCCAATTGACTATGAGTTGATAGCTAGCTTTCTTAGATTATAGAATGTCTATTGGCTCAAAAGAACATGAGAATAATAAGGAAGAATTTGTTCTACAAATGCCTAGAGAAATTGACGAAATGGACCATGATCCTTAGCCCTCTCCACTTGAGCAAGAGGAAGAAGACAATAGGAATGATCAAAATTAACTCTAGGTCATATTATGTTTTGTAAGGCTGGTCTTTTTTTAGGATTTATAGTAGAATAAACTCTTGGACATCCTCTGCGAATGAAAGTTTCATCTTTTTGTTAGTTAGTTTGCAAGATTTTGGACAAATTTTCAACTAGAGGTTGTTGGATAGTCCCTCTTTTTGTATTATCACATTGGCCAATGAGGTTACAACATCTTTCTAATACAAAAATTAATTGTTCTTGTTAAAAAAAAGTTAGGAAGGTCGGTATTGTAACAAATATAATGAAATTGAGATCTAATGTGGGTGTACACATGACATTCTAAGAGAAAGTGCTTTTCATATTCAACCCTCGTAGTGTTGCAAATATAAAAAACTCTTTCGACCCATGTCATTTTAGGAATTTTCCAATGCTCTGTTTCATTACGTAGTTCGTGAAAGTTTGTTCTTATTTTAGAAATGTTTTTTTGTTTGTTTGCTAGTTTGTCCATTACTTGCAAGACTAGCTTGTGTTCTAAGAAACTGTGACCAAGGGGTCTCTAAGCCGTCAAAGTCACCTGGAGATGGCACATGGCCTAGGCCACACCAACCCTCACATGGCTGGAATTTTTAGGTGTCTCCTTCCACTAGTCGAGTTTTGAACCTAGGTCGCCTTACAGAACGAGGCCCATCACCAATCGCACTAGCGAGATTTGACTCTTATTTTAGCAATACTGATTTTATTCTTTACAATAATCAAAACAAAGAGATACTTTTGATTTTCTAAATTAGGGTTGATCACCTCCTTATAGTATTTTAATTTTTATCCTATCTTATAATTCTTTATCGCATTAATTATGCAGTCTATGGAAACCCTAGCCGTGGACTCTTAGGGTTATCCACTCACAATTAGTGGGAGTTTGGTTATATGTTTTTTACTTGTCAGTTTTCAGTATGAGGTTAGTTTTTTTTATAACAGCTGACTCATTTCCTTTGGTTATGGTGGACGAAGAAGAACTTCTCGATTTCTTAGTGGATTCGCTGGAGAGTCAACAAATCTGGACAACGCCAATTGTTCGCCAGACTTTTTGCAGACTCGACTCGTGCTCCTTGGAAAAAGGTATGGGCAAATGGAAGCCGATAGATGCATCACTCCCGTTGAATGATGTTAGAAATGAGGTTCCCCTTCAAACAAATATCATGCCCTTTCCTTTTTTTGAACCCAAGGTTGGAAGGGAGCTTAGGTATCCCTTTCCCCTGGCTAGAAGAACAACGGAATAGTGTAGGAGTTTTGCTGCTGGTTTTTTATCGTCGGGAAGGTCGACTTCATCCCCTTTGGATTTATCTACGGGTTTTCTCTCAAAGTCTTGTAGTGAATTTGATCTGTCACTTCCCTCTGGTCTTATTCTCGATAGTCCATATTAGATAAAGAATTTAGAAATGAACGAGGAGATCCCTCTCCCTTTTTCGGCCATTATTCCATATCAAAACCCTTTTCCCATTGGTGAGAAGGAAGAGTCCCCCTTGCCCCCCCTGGGTTTGTAGACTCCTTTATGTCGATTCTGGATGGATATTCTCCAGTGAATGGGGTCGAGGAAGGGATGACCCACATAGAGCCCAAGACAGAGAAGGCAACTTCTGGTACAGGGGGGGATGTTAGGGAAATCAACAGTAGATATTTAGCTCAACGAAGGAAGAAAAAGGGCATTAAATCCTCAGGGAATACTATCAAATTGGTGCTAGGGAAAGATATCACAATGCCGCAGATGGTGGGTATGGAAAATACAGCGATGGTAGGGAAGGCATGTGGGTGACGATTTGACATCAAGACTATGTTGATTAAGGTTGGTTGTCATTGATGTCAACCCTTGAAGAAAGACCCGTAGCACAAAGGTTCGGGTAATGTACCCAATAGTGTTTGATGTAAATATGACTCATTATTGTTTTTTCATGGTTGATAAGAAGTAAATATGGATGAACTCCAAAGTGGTCCCCTTATGGTGAAAGCTCTCATGGGAAGACACTTTGTGGAGTAAGAGAACCCATGCTTAATTGTGGAATAATGAGATGAAGGAAAGTGAATTTGTCAGGGAAAATATCCTAGATGGATAGTTCTTGTCATATCATTTCCAGTGGTATGTGGAACGTCACATAATTCCTCACGGTTAGAGAGTTATGGCCATGCGAAGTTGGAGACCCTAGGTTTGGGTAATGGACCCAAGTTTGTTTGATGGATAACGGTATGAGTTATGATATATTTTCAGATAATACTATTCTATATGGATAGTACCTGTCATGCCATTTCTAGTGGTATGTGGAACATCACATAACTTCTCACAGATTTAGAGTTATGGCCTTATGAAGTTGGAGGACCCTCATATGTCATCTAGAAGCCCCAAAAGGTCAAAGTAGTCAAAGTGGTTTAAGAGATTTTAAAAGGTAAATAATAAAGTGAAGTGATGAGTGGATTATAATTCAAAGTGAATACAAAATAAATTATTTCAATAATAATTTTAATGGAGAAATTAGAAGTGGACCCAACTCTAAAATAAAGAAAGTGGGCCAAGTGACCTAGAAGATGTTTTTAAGGAAGCCACTTGTAGAGTATAAATAAGAGGCAAGGCTCTCTTATTTGAATCACACTTGAGCATATTGAATATCTATAGGTGTTTGAGGTAACCAAATGATATCTAAGCTGAAATTCTGAGGAAAGTGAAGAAAAGAAGGCCGAAATGCAAGGAAGGATAAATTCTTTTGATGGTGCTTTCTAAGGTATGTTATTTACAAGTCATCTCACCATTTTCGCTATAACTTTTTTTCTATAATGATTCAGATCCTAAAATTTCTATGAAACTGAGAAAACATATCCAAGTATATGTGGTAAAAAATTTATCTTGTGGGTCATTGTATTTTGGGAGTTACACTTCGTAGAAAATAGGGTTTGTGGCTAGTCCTGAAACTAGTCAAAATCGGGTGTTTCGGGTAAAAACGTCATAACTTATTCATAACAGATCCAAATTCAGTGAGACCAAATGTGTTGGTTAGGGTACAGTCTGTAGTATTCAGTGTAATGGTTTTAGATCAATTCATAAAATATTTTGTGTGGGGCATGCTCTACAAGGTTTCTCTCTAGAATAAGCCAGAATTCAGCAAGGTATGCCATTTTTGCTATAACTCCTTTTCTGAGAGGTTCCAAGTAGTGACACTTGGAGGAATTGCATTAAACACATTGAAAAATATTTTATATCAGTTTCAAATCGTTATACATTACAGGTTCAAAGTTATGATTACTTCAAGTTAGGGTTGTTGACTAATCCAAAACTAGGCATGTGAGACTAAAGAAAAGTTTGATGAAAATGCTAGTCTCTTGTTTTTAAAGTTAAGGAAGGTTTGTAGGAATGTGATCATATACACCAGGTCTATTACAGAGCTACAAATCATATTTGGATGATAAAATTGATGAGGGCTTTTGGTTGTGGTACATGTTGAGTACATGGTTGAGACAAGTAGTTGATGATGTTGGTACATATTGATGAGTCATAGTTGATGAGTAGTTGACACATGATTGGAACATACTTGGTACATGGTTGGATGCAGTTGTTTATGGTACAGGTTGAGTAGAGGTTGGTGCATGGTTGATGCACTTGTTTATGGTACAGGTTGATTACAGGTTGGTGCATGGTTGATGCACTTGTTTATGGTACAGGTTGATTACAAGTTGAGGTACAGGTTGATGCATGGTTCAGATTTATTGGTACAAGTTTATAGCGGTATATCTCACAGTGATAGTGTGACAGTGGTTCCATCATTCTACTTCTACTTCAGGGTGGCAGGACGGGGCAAGGACAGGTGGTTGTAGCCACCTTCCGGTTGTAACTAGAGAACATTGGTGGTTGTATCCTCCTTCTGGTTGTAGCCAGAGATTTGGGGAATTGGAGCTTCCCTCAGGTTGTAGCCTGAGAAACTAGGGGGTTGGAGCGTCCTTCCAGTTGCAGCTAGAAAACAAAGGAAGTTGGTGCTTCCAATGAATGTAATTCTTCAAGACATATAAGAAAAAACATTTCGTGGTTTTCTCCCGATTTGGGTTTCCACGTAAAACACTGGTGTACTGTGTATGTGTGTGGTTATTTATTTATTACTGCTCATTATTGGATAATAATTCTACATTGATATAACATTTGAAGAAAAAGGATTATAATTACGTTATTACTGATTCACCCCCCCTCTCAGTAATCCAACAATTGGAATCAAAGCAGGTTCCTTCAGATATCAGTTTAACCACAGAAGTATGCTTTTTGGAGCATAAGGATGAAGGCATATATACAGGCACAGGGATTTCAAGTTTGGCAATCAATTGTAGATGGATACACAGTACCAGCAGTTCCACCAACAAATGACAAAGCAGTGAAACTCGGTGAGAATAATTCCGAAGCCATAAATGCACTTTTGAATGGTCTCAGTGATATGGTATTCACCAAAGTTGCACATTGTAAATTTACTAAAAAGATTTGGGACAAGCTTCGAAATATTTATGAAGGAGATTCAAAATTCAAAGCAGCAAAGCTTCAAACTTACAGAGGTCAGTTCGAACAACTAAAAATGAAGGAAGAAGAAGATATCACAGCCTACTTCTTACGAGTCGATGAAACATTGAATGCAATCATAGGATTGGGAGAAGAAATCGAAGAATCTGTAATTGTTCAAAAGGTACTAAGATTTCTTCCTATGAGATTCAACCCTAAGATATCAGCACTAGAAGAAAGATCGGTTCTAAACTCAATAAGCATGGACGAAATGCATGGAATCTTCACAGCATATGAGATAAGAACTAAACAGGAAAATCCAGATGTAAAAGAAGCAGCCTTCAAAGCATCCAAAAGATCAAAGCAAAAGAAAAAGGAACAAGAAGAAGATAGCAGCAGCAGTGACATCTCGGAAGATGATGAAGAAGTGGCCAACTTCGTCAAAAGACCGAACAAGGGAACCAACGGTAGGTACAAAGGTAAGCTTCTTTTAATTTGTTTTAATTGTGATGGTATTGGTCATTTTGCTAACAAATGTCCTCATAAGAAAAAGAGAAATGATGAAGGTTACTCAAAAGGTAGACAAACATATAAAGGTAAAAGAACTGCAAAGAAAGTTTTCAAGAAAAACTTTTGCACCAAAGAAGACATCTCATCATCAGATGAAGATGAAGTCGGTGACAGTGAAACAGGGAGAGTTCTATTCATGGCAGTAGAAGACTCTGATAAAGAAGACTCCGAAGAAGAATATGAAGAAAAAATTGAAGACCAGAAGTTGACTTCCGAGAAGAATTAATGAGTGCCATAGAAGTTATCAGAAGAGAAAACAAGAAACTACAAGCAGAACTAGATAAGAAAAAAGACACTCAAGAACTAGAACAAATGATTACAAAATTGAAGGTTCAAATAGAAGAAGATAAAATAATTGAAGAAGCACTCAAAGAACAGCTAGAAGGAAAGGACGGGATCATTGGAAACCTGGAAGCAAAGATTGTCAC
>JASDQU010102686.1:45087-71195 GCA_032191745.1 Picea mariana
AGGAAAGTGGGCCAAGTGACCTAGAAGATGTTTTTAAGGAAGCCACTTGGAGAGTATAAATAAGAGGCAAGGCTCTCTCATTTGAATCACACTTGAGCATATTGAATATCTATAGGTTTCTGAGGTAACCAAATGATATCTAAGCCGAAATTCTGAGGAAAGTGAAGAAAAGAAGGCTGAAATGCAAGGAAGGATAAATTCTTTTGATGGTGCTTTCTAAGGTATGTTATTTACAGGTCATCTCACCATTTTCGCTATAAATTTTTTTATATAATGATTCAGATACTGAAATTGTTATGCAAGTGAGAAAACATATCCAAGTATCTGTGTTAAAAAATTCAACTTGTGAGTCGTTGTATTTTGGGAGTTACACTCCGTAGAAAATAGGGTTTGTGGCCAGTCCTGAAATTAGTCAAAATCAGGTGTTTCAGGTAAAAACGTCATAACTTCTTCATAACAGATCCAAATTCAGTGAGACCAAATGTGTTGGTTAGGGTACAGTCTATAGTATTATTTGTAATAGTTTTAGATCAATTCATAAAACATTTTGTGTGAGGCACGCTCTACAAGGTCGCTCTCTAGAATAAGCCAAAATTCAGCAAGGTATGTCATTTTTGCTATAACTCCTTTTCTGAGAGGTTCCAAGTAGTGACACTTGGAGGAATTTCATTAAACACACTGAAGAACATTGTGTATCATTTTTAGATCTTTATACATTACAGGTTCAAAGTTATGATTACTTTAAGTTAGGGTTGTTGACTAATCCAAAACTAGGCATGTGAGACTAAAGAAAAGTTTGATGAAAGTGCTAGTCTCTTGTTTTTAAAGTTAAGGAAGGTTTCCAGGAATGTGATCATATACACTAGGTCTATTACAGAGCTACAAATCATATTTGGACGATAAAATTGATGAGGGCTTTTGGTTGTGGTACATGTTGAGTTCATGGTTGAGACAAGTAGTTGATGATGTTGGTACATATTGATGAGTCATAGTTGATGAGTAGTTGACACATGATTGGAACATACTTGGTACGTGGTTGGATGCAGTTGTTTATGGTATAGGTTGGTGCATGGTTGATGCACTTGTTTATGGTACAGGTTGATTATAGGTTGAGGTACAGGTTGATGCATGGTTCAGATTTATTGGTACAAGTTTACAGTGGTATATCTCACAGTGATAGTGTGACAGTGGTTCCATCATTCTACTTCTACTTCAGGGTGGCAGGACGGGGCAAGGACGGATGGTTGTAGCCACCTTTCGGTTGTAGCCGGAGAACATTAGGGGTTGTAGCCTCCTTCTGGTTGTAGCCAGAGATTTTGGGAATTGGAGCTTCCCTCAGGTTGTAGCCTGAGAAACTAGGGGGTTGGAGCCTCCTTCTAGTTGCAGTTGGAAAACAAAGGAAGTTGGTGCTTCCAATGAATGTAATTCTTCAAGACATATAAGAAAAAACATTATGTGGTTTTCTCTCGATTTGGGTTTCCACGTAAAACACTGGTGTATTGTGTATGTGTGTGATTGTTTATTTATTACTGCTCATTATTGGATAATAATTCTACATTGATATAACATTTGAAGAAAAAGGATTATAATTACGCTATTACTGATTCACCCCCCCTCTTAGTAATCCAACAGACTATTCAGGACTGGGTGGTCAACTCTTGGTCCAATGATACATCCACACTACCTAAGGTGACTACTCTAGCAATAGGTTGGATTTGATTTAAATTTGAAAAATCGAAGGATGCAGATAAGGTTATGAAGAAACCCTGTAGAATAGAATCGACTCCTCTACTTTTAAAGAAGTGGTCTCCCCTTTTCGATGCAAGAAAGGAGAGAATGAATGTACCCCCAATTTGGGTTTACATGCATGGGCTTCCAGCTGACTTTTTGAGAGAGTTAAGCTTCAAAGAGCTTGGGAATGCTATGGGGACCTTCATGGACGTTGATATGTCTTTTTACATCATAGGTAAAATGTCAGTAGCCATCATTCTTGTTTTTTTGGCTATTCAAGCATGATTAGCAGAAGAAATGGAATTGATTTGGGGAGATAAACATGGGAATAATGCTAGCTAGTGTTCTTTTTCTTTCTGGGTTCGTGGTGGAGGTTCTTGACCTATTTAGAAAAAGAAAAAGGCAGATTCATTGACAGATATGGACTCTACCTCTCCTTCATGGAAGCAAGGTGAAACAGAATCCACCATTGGGATCCCTGATATTAAGAAGGATGAGGAGGGTCATAAAGTTTAGGATCTAAAACATTCAACAACAATTGGTCGAGGGAAAAATACAGAGCCAGTCATAGAAATCATTCAGTCCCAGATTCCATAGGCTACCATATGTGGAATCACTTCTCATTTTGGTATGATCCTCTCTATGTTGGAGATTTGCAACTTTGGGTAGTCATTCTCCACAAGAAAGTACAATAAGACCCATCTACACCATTCCAGAAGCCCCGAGAAGAAGTTGAAGACCCAGGAAGAGAAGTCGGCCCCACAAGAAAAATAATAAAGTAATTGAAGACCCATAAATAAAAAGTCGGCCCCATACTAGCGTCGAGATTAGTATAAATACAGGACTGGCTCATTTCATTTGGGCAGACAAACAATTCTCCTTTCTACAATGCGCACAAGGAAGTTGTAGCTGCAGTTGTGTTATTTTTTTGTATCTTGGTTTTGGTTGTCTTGGAGAGTGCCCCACACTTGGAGAAGCT
The DNA here is from genome assembly GCA_032191745.1 of Picea mariana. Lineage (NCBI taxonomy): Eukaryota > Viridiplantae > Streptophyta > Pinopsida > Pinales > Pinaceae > Picea > Picea mariana. The sequence goes on from JASDQU010102686.1 coordinate 47,798, forward strand.
CTTGCTTGGTTTCTCTTGGTCATCTTATTGAGGCGCTAGATCTTAGTGATCCTAGGCTTGGGGAGGATCTTCTTTGTATGGTATTTTGGTTATTGATGGTGATGTACTGGTAATATCTTGGACTGAATTCTTCCATAGAAAGGTTGTTGGGTTTTCTCCCAAGGTTGGGTTTCCCAAGATAAACTCTTGTGTTCTTGTGTTGTGTTCTTATGTCTATTGTGCATGGTTAATATTTTTAGATCTTGTTATTTCCGCTGCATTGTTATAATTGATATTTTCAGTGTATAGTTATTCTATGATAATTGTTGTATGAAAGTGAATCTTGTTATTAATCATAAGGAAATAACTATCAAGAGTTAAGAATCATAAAACACCAACATGGTATCAAAGCTAGTTGAAATATTGCCAATGCACAGTATATGTTTTTTGTTGCACAGACCTGAACTTGTCAAGCTCATTGAGAAACTTATTGGAGGATGTTGAGTTTAATTTTTCCATAGATCAACTTGCCCTAGCCTAGTGCACCTCCTGATGGTCTCAGATCACAACTTGGTGAAAGTTCAAATTTCTCATTATAGTTGCAGTTGCCAATTACAGTTGTAGTTGCAGTTGCCAATTGCAGTTGACAGTTGCAGTTGTCGGTTTCCAACTGCAGTTTCCAGTTATAGTTGCAGTCACAGTTTCTAGTTATAGTTGTAGTTTCCAGTCACCAGTTTCCAGCTGCAGTTTCCAGTTGTAGTTGCAGTCACAGTTTCTAGTTACAGTTGTAGTTTCTAGTCACCAGTTTCCAAGTTGCTAGTTGCTAGTTGTGGAAACCTTGAGATTAGAACACAAGATGGATGGTGCTACAATTTTCAGAGGTACACACTTGTAAATAAGTTATATCATGAGGGTGTTTGCAAGAGATGTACACTTGGCGAAAGGACATTTTTCCAAGCAATGATATAGGGATCCTAGATCTAGTGCCCTTAGAGGAAGCTCAAGAGTTATAGGCAGCAAGTGATGATGTCTCCTACAGTATATGACAACTCGAAATCAAATGGAACAGTAGCGACAAGACTCCAGGTTTTCATATCAGATTTGATATTTTATATTGCTGCATCTTAAGTAATTGTTGTAAACTAGAAAAACAGTCTTTAGAGATCTATTACTGCTAAGTAGTTTTTCTATCAAATGTTTTGAATATTGTTAGTACAATGATCATTGTGTAAATACTCATTGTTTAGTACTAATGATGCAATTATTTACAAGATGAAATTGATCTCTTCTAGAAGATGTTCTTGGTTGTTGACTTTGTCCCAGGTAGGTTACTATGGAGGTCACAACACTAGAAAAGTGTTTCTCTTGTCTTTTGTTCTTGTTTTGTTTTAGGTAGGTTACCACAGAGGAATTATTGGTAACAACACTAGAAACGTGATGTTCCTGTTTCCCATTTTTTATTCTTGTTCCTATTTCCTTATCATAAGAATATTGTACTTGTCTGCTATTTTTTTTTTATTGCGCTTATTCTGGGAAGGTCACAGGTGATAGCTCTGAGAGGAAGCTATAGTGACGGTTGCAGGAGGAAACATATTAGATGATATATACTTTGAGACATGGAGTAGGCTATCCAAACATGGAGTTGTATACATGACAATATACATCCATATACCAAAGGCGAAGAAGACAAAGTTAGAACCTGAAGAAGACAACACTGTGGCTTTTCCGATCAAAACTGAAAGTTAGAACCTTCTGAAAAGAAAGATACTTTTGTGGGATACACAGTGTTCCACATGGATATTGATGAGGATGAGCATGTGGTGAGGCAGATGGACCCACCTAGTACCAGTTTATAGGAAGCTAGAGTTCATAGGGAGTCATCCCTCAGGATCCAATAGGGAGGAGCAGCCTCCCGGGACACTTCATTGGAGATCAGACTTCAAAAGATGCAGAGGGAGAAGATGGCTCCATAGATTTTACAAACTCAGAGTGAGTCATGTTTAAGAGGGAGCATGGTACTCTAGGATCGATGGATACTTGATGAGCTTGGTTTTAACCAATAATGTATAGACTAAGAGTGAGCCTAATCTTAGAGAGAGTTAGTTGGCTCAAGAGAGAGCCGATTATTCAAAGGGAGTTCCCTCCCCAGATCTAGGTGGGATCTTGCTACAATGATAGAGAAGGTAGCCAGTTAGGAGGACTGGGTATGGATTTTTTTTCAGTCATAGAGGGAGCAACCAGTTAGGCAGACTTGACAACAGAGCCTACTTCAGTGACAAAGGGAGTTGGCCTCAGAGTTCGAGATGGAGGATCTTGGCCGGATGTACTATGGGATTAGAGGTGTGACGAGATCAGATGAGATATTCCTCATTAAGGGGATACTGATGAGATTCGATATGATGGAATGCAAGTCCATGACTACACCTATGATGACAAATCTAAAGAAGTTGAGTGATTCTACTTCAGATTCATATTTGGTGGATCCCACGATGTACATGTGATTGATTGGATCCTTGATGTACTTGGTTAACACCACGCCATATATTTTCTTTGCAATGAGAAACTTGATCCAGTATTTGGTTGAAGCCAAGGCAGTTCCAGTGGGTGGCAGTGAAGCATGGTACAATTGGATATGGTTTGTCTCAGGTGATGAAGTGAGGTTGTAGAGATATAAAAATTATGATTGAGCAGGGAGTGTAGTAGACAGATCGAGCACCGCAGGGTGTTGCTTCAGCTTGGAATCAGTTATGATTTTCGGGATAAGCTGGAAGCAGGCTTCTATAGCACTCAGTACAACAGAGGCAGAGTATGTCATAGCCAGTGTCACAAGTCGTGAAGTGGTGCAACTTCATAAGCTTGTTGCAGGACTTCATCCGAGACATGGTACAAAAGGGATAAGTGAAGCTCCAATACTTATCCACATATGAGTAGATTGCAAATATCCTCCCAGAGTGGCCATGTTGATTTGGATGACGAGGATGATACACAGGATTAGCCATGTTGATTTGGATAATGATGAGTGTTGATGTTTCAACATCAGGCATACGATCTCCCAGATTGGTCATGCACGGGGTTGTGCTAGTGTTGACATGACCAAGGGAGAATGATTCATTCACTCACAGAGCTCTATTAGTGGTGAATGTCCCAGGTATGTTGTTGTTCTCCAAGAAATAACATCGGGTAGACATTCTCCTAGATTTGTCATGCACGGGGCTATCCTAGTGTTAATATGACCAAAGGAGAATGATTCATTCACTTACGAGGCTCTGCCAGTAGTGAATGGACCATAGCTTCAGGCAAACATTATCCCAAATTGTGCATGCACGGGGCTATGCTAGTGTTGATATGACCAAGGGTAATGATTCATTCATCCACGGGGCTTTTCTAGTGGTGAGTGGCCTAGGTAAGCATCGGGCAAACATTATCCCATATTGGTCATGCACGAGGCTATGCTAGTGCTAATATGACCAAGGGTAATGATTCATTCACCTACAGGGCTTTGATAGTGGTGAATGGCCCAAGTATAGTCCTTCTCCTGACAAGGAGTGGATGGAATCAAGATGCTATCACATGCATATTTCAAGATTGATTGCATGTGCAGAGATGGCACATCAACATGACTCATGAAGAAACTTTTCTATGAAAGATGAAATCCAAGTATGGAGAATGCCTCCCTCATTGAAAGGGAGTGTTGGAGATTTGAAAATTTGGGTAGTCATTCTCCACAAGAAAGTACAAGAAGACCCATCTACACCATTACAGAAGCCTCGAGAAGAAGTTGAAGACCCAAGAAGAGAAGTCGGCCCCACATGAAAAATAATAAAGTAATCGAAGACCCAAAAATAAGAAGTCATCTCTAGACTGGCGCCAGATTAGTATAAATACAGGACTGGCTCATTTCATTTGGATAGGCAGAAAATTCTCCTTTCTGCAATGTGCATAAGGCAGTTGCAGTTGCAGTTGTGCTATTTCGCTACATCCTAGTTCTGGTTGTCTTGGAGAGTGCGCCACACTTGGAGAAGCTCTTGCTTGGTTTCTCTTGGTCATCTTATTGAGGCGCTAGTTCTTGGTGATGCTAGCCTTAGGGAGGATCTTCTATTGATGGTATTTTGGTTATTGATGGTGATGTACTGGTAATATCTTGGACTAAATTCTTCTATAGAAAGGTTGTTGGGTTGGGTTTTCTACCAAGGTTGTGTTTCCCAGGATAAAATTTTGTGTTCTTATGTTGTGTTCTTATGTCTACTGTGCATGATTAATATTTCTATATCTTGTTATTTTCGTTGGATTGTTATAGTTGAGATTTTCAGTGTACAGTTATTCTATGATAATTTTTGTATGAAAGTGAATCTTGTTATTAGTCACAAGGAAATAAATATCAGGAGATGAGAACCATAAAACACCAACACTCTCTTCCTCCTTCTATTAATGTTTTAATGAATTTTTTATCTCTTTTGGGCAAGGATCGGATCGATTCGCTCGAAAAATTCCATTTCCCTCGAGTGGCTTCAAGCCCTTCAAGTTTTATCCCACCCGATCCTCCAATTGCAAATTTCTTTCTCCCATAAAATCTGAATTCTCCCTCCCCCAAGCTTCTTCTAGTAGACATTGAATCTTCCTTGGACTCGGAAGAAGAAGGGGTGGTTTATCAATTACTTAATCAACCCATTTCTAGCCCTAGTTAAGAGGAAGGATTGGGGAAAAACCCTTTGCCTATCCAAGGGGGTAAAAGTCAGGGAAGGAAATCCCATCTTTTTAAAGCTCAAAATAATGCTTTGGTTGATATTGCGGCTGGAAAACAAATCTTGATTTTTGGGGCACTTAGAGCACAAAACGCCTCAAAGGGGGTTCCCTAATGAAAATCCTCTCATATAATTGCAGTGGGGTAGTGGGAACCTCCAAAAAGGCTTCCCTCCATAGGATGTTGGAGTTAAACCAACCAAACATCATTCTCCTACAAGAAACTATGGGGGAGGAAGCAATTGTCATCCCCTGGTTGGAAACTATCTTCAAAAATTGGAACTTTCTAGGGTCAGATGCTAGAGGCTGCTCTGGACGACTGGAAAAAGTGTGGAATCCCAACAAAATAAAGTTGAAGAATTCTTGGGGATTTGATTCTGGACTTGGCATAAATATTCTTTCGGAATATATGGGATTTGAGTTATAAGTCTTAAACATAAACAACCCTTACCAGGATCAAGATCCTTTATGGGAAGCCCTTGTTCAGAAATCCTTCATGAACCTCGAGAGGCTTGTTGTGGGTGGCGACCTCAACTTCGCTCTGGTGACAACTGATATTTTGGGCCCCAGGGTTGGACTAGATCCTTTAACGGATTTTTTCTCCATCTAATGAGAAGAAAGAAACTGTTAGACATCCCCCTAGTAAAGATATGCCCGACTTGGAGAAATAAGAAAGTAGGAGTGGATTGGGTTGAGAAAATAATTGATCGTTTCTTGGTTACATAAAATATGAATGGAGGTATGTACCTAGATAAGGAAATGGGTAGGATCTGGAGGAGGATCTGACCACTCTCCTATTTTATTGGAAATTGCAGTAGGAATAAGGAAACCAACCAACCCATTCAAATTTGATTCAGAATGGTTAAAGGATGAGAGTTTTCTTTGCTTAGTCAAAGAAAATTGGATACCTTTTGATGCTAACTCAGGGGTTCCATTGAGAGTACAATTTGTAACAAATCCAAAACAAGTCAAACAAGCTACAAAAGAATGGGCCAATGCAAAAAGACAACATGAGGCACATGATTTAATTGATATAGAAGCAACTCTTCAGGCGATCTATGACTCAGAAGGAGGGGGCTATGACTCGAGTGAAACAAAGGAAGTTATGCAGAATCTGGAAAAATGTAGAAGAAAATTGTTGGAAGACAGAGAGGCATCGTGGCACCTCAAAAGCAAAGTGATTTGGCTGCAAAGTGGAGACGAAAACACAAATTCTTTCAGGCATATGCAAAGGGTAGGAAACTGTCCAACACTATTTGGAGCCTCAATGACTCAGAAGGCAGACATGTTTCATCTTTCGAAGGCCTTGCTCAACTAGGGAAGGATCATTTTCCAAAACTATTTAAAGCAAATGCAAGGGTTTCCATGGCAGACATAGGAAGAATTTCCCTTTACTTTCCCAGATTTTTCGAAGAAGATGAAAACAGAGCTTTGATGGAAGAGATCTTGGAAGAGGAGCTCAAGGAGGTTTTTCACAGTTTTCACAAGGACAAGAGCCCTGGTTCGGATGGATGGATTGTTGAATTCTTTATAGGTCTCTATGAACTAATTGGGGTAGATATTCTGAGAGTAGTTGAAGAAACCTGATCTGAAGGTCATATGCATGCCCCTTTAAATGCCACCTTCATAGCCCTTATTCCCAAATCAAATGATCCATCCTCCTTCGAAGACTTCCACCCAATCTCGCTATCTAATTGTAAATACAAAGTGGTGTCAAAAGTTATGGCAAGATGGATAAAAACCATTCTCTCAGAGAAGATATCCAAAGAACAATTTGGATTCCTAGAGGGGAGGCAAATCCATGAAGCTATTGGGGTGGCGCAAGAATTTTTGCACAATGTGAAAACATGAAAAGCCAAAAGAGAAATCCTAAAGATTGATTTATTAAAGGCTTATGACCGAGTTAGCTGGCTCTACACCAAAATGATTTTAACTCATTTGGGTTTTGAGGTACCTTTCATCAATTGGGTGATGTGTTGCTTAACGACAATCTCCTTTGAAGTTCTAATTAATGGGTCAGAATATCCTTTCTTCCACGCTGAGAGGGGTTTGAAGGAGGGTTATCCCTTATCTCCACTATTTTTTTTTTTTGGTTGCACAAGGAATAAGCATAGCCATCACAGAGGCAAAATCACACAGGGAATTTCAAGGTATTCCTATATCCAAAAATTTAAAGGTTACACATCTCCTTTTTGTTGATGATGTCTTGATCTTTTGCAATGACCTAAGGAGTGACACAGAAAAATTGCATAGCATTTTGGGAATATTTGGAAGAGCCACAAGAATGCAAATTAATGGGAGAAAATCTACCCTTTAGGTTCATAATATGGAGGCAGAAGAACAATCGGGCTAGAAAGAACTCTTTCCATTTGATCAAAAGAATCTTGATGTTGGTTTAAAATACATGGGTTTTCAGTTAAATCCAAGCAATTACAAAAAACAAGATTGTTTTTGGTTGCTAGAAAAACTAGAAACAAGGTTAAAAAGATGGAGCTTCAAATGGCTTTCCCGAGCAGGAAGGTTGGTCCAGTGAAATCAATTTTAGAATTTATTCCTGTATACTGGATGACGTTAGCTTGGATACCCAAAGGTATTTTAGAAAAAATCAAGAGGATTTGTTTGAAATTCCTTTGGGAAGGATTAAAGGACTGACATGTATTGCCATGGGTAAATTGTGAAGTGTTAGAAGTTCCAAAAATGCTTGGAGGGCGGGGTTTAAAAAACATCTTTCTTTTCTCCAAAGTGTTAGCTACCATGTCTAGTTGGAGATTGATCAATACAGAAAAATTGTGGACTAAGGCGGTCTGCCAAAAGTATATTCATTTGTTGACAATAGAAGAATGGATCAAGAGCCCAATAAAAGGAATATCAAATTGTATAATTATATGGAAAGCTCTCTTAAACTCCTTTACAGTCATTGCAGATGATCTTGCATGGAGAGTTGGAAAAGGCAACAAAGTCAAAGTGGGAGCAAATCTGTGGCCTGGAAGTGGGAATAATTAAATCCTACTAGAGGAGTTGGTTTGATAGTTAAATTCAAATGGATATTATTTCATTTGCTAAATTGTTGATCAGGCCCACTCTCCTATTTGGTCCCAAGAATGGAAAGAAGTTGGGTAGATCGGGTTGGGAGAAGAATTTTCTGAAGTATGGGCTATCTACACAAGGGATTTAAAGGGAGATCATATAAGAATAACAAATAGAGATGATGAGTTGGTTTGGGAAAACTCCCCCCATGGAGTTTATACCCCAAAATTATGATACTCTCAGCTTAACATAGAACTCCACCAGAGGGAGACCGCTTAGTTGTGGAGGGGTCTATGGAAAATAAAATGCCCTTTAAAAGCATACAAATTTATGTGGTGTCTGATCAAGAACACAATCTCCACTTGGGATAGAGTGAAATGTAGAAAGGTGGAGGGACTAGGATGGTTTGCTTTATGCAAAGCTGATGAGGAGCTTGGAGTGCACCTCTTTATTTTTTGTCCCTTTGTTAAGAAAATTTGGGAGAATTTCTCTCGAGCCTTAGGACAATTATGCAAGTGGCAAGGTCAATCAGTTGAAGGGGCTTGGAAGGAATGGATTTCACAGCCCATGAATAAGAACCTAAAGGTCCTCCCCCTTATATTAAACTAGGGTGCCTGGCTCCCCAGAAATTCAACAGTCTTCAAAGATAGGACCACCCTTCCATAGCTCATTATTGCCCATGGACTTAACATCTTATCTCACTTTCCCCAAGATAAAGATTCCAATACTTCACAAAACATTAAGGAAGAACAAGTAGATATCACCAGGCCATGGGCTTTTCTTGACGAAGCCTTACAAAACAATAACATAATCTGTGGTGGGGGAGCAATATTACACGTAACACCTAATCTCTCTTTCAGATTTAAAATGGGACTAGGTCTTGGAACAAACAACTATGCAGAACTCATGGCACTCAAATTGTTATCACTTTTTGCAAAGGAAAAAGAAGTATCATGTCTTCATATTTTTGGTGACTCTATGCTTGTCATAAATTGAATCAAAAAGACTTAGTGATGCCACAATATACTATTGTCTCATTTGCTAGATAAAATCTTCAGAATTATGGCCACTTTTGATTACTTTTCTATCTGATATGTATATAGGGCACACAATGAAGAGGAAAATTCTCTCTCTAAAGAAGGCTTGTAGATGGATTTTGGGACATGGTTGATTACATAAGCCAAAGAAGGATCAAAGCATGCTTTTTACCATAAACTATTCATAGACCCTCTTGGTTGCATGGTGCTACCATATTAACTCAACTCCTTATCAATTTTGTTGTATTTTGAGGTACTTTGTATGTGATGGGGTAGACAAAGTTTTGTTTTTGTGTCCACTCCTCCGCATTATGCTAGTTTATGCAGAATGGTGCTTCTGGCTGTTTATATTAGATGATAAAGTATGGTATGTGAACCGATAATTGTTAATTTGTCCTCCCATGTGGATGGTTTTGTGGCTACTTGTGTGGATGTATGTATTTAAACATGGTTTTTTTCCATTTTGTATAGACGATATGAGTCGGTGCTATCCCTATGTGACTTGCTTTTCTGAGAGCAAGGTATGTCTAAAGGTTTATCTCTCTCGAGATAAGCATAATTATTCTCCTGTTTTTGGCAAAATACATGGAGACATGTATTCTACAAAATGTCAATTTCTTTTCTCATTTGGAAGAAATAGAATTTACGTTTTTTTCTTAGGAAAACAAATCTTTATTACATCACAATTTCTCATAAATTATTAGGCACTGTATATTGTAATTGCTTAGGAGTCAATTTTCTTTGACTTTCAATTAGTTGTTTGTGATGGCATACAACTTTCTAAAGTTTTTGATTTTTCTTTTATTAATTCTAATTTAATATATATATATATATATATATATATATTGGTTGAAGAGAGTGATGTGACTATTTTTATATGGTTTTAATATGTATTGTCAAATTTAAATATTTAATTAAAAAGTAAAAAATTCAAAAATCTCTTCAAATGCCACCCAGCCTTTACTTTAATTTGTCATTGTGAGCATTCTTGATGTGAGAGATATCATTATTATACCTACTGCTTGCGGTGGTATATAACATTCGATATGCTATTGACCGCATATTAGTTGGAGTTTGACCAAAAAGATTTGGAGCTATTTCGAAGGTATAACATTGTATAACATTATGCATTGATTTTTTTTTTTGTTTTTTTAATTATTTTAAAACATTTATCTGAAATGTGATTAGCTGTGCAAATGAACCTCTTATTGTCACAACAGTGACGGAAGGTTGCAGTGAAAAAAATGCAATTTGAATGTTCGTTTATGCTTCCTTTTACACGTGTAAAAAACACGTATCAACCCCTTGTAATCATGAGATAGAGCGTGTGTACCGACTTTTGCTACTTGTTATGCAACCCCTTCTTTTGCTATCGAATATACTATTGGTGGAAAGGTAAACAACTAGCTGGCACGATGCATAATCTAGGTGGCAAAACAAATGACATAGCAAAGGAGGTGGCTCAACCGTCATCGGTTATTTTGACAATTTATATTTATAGGCCAACCTTTCCCTTTTCTTCGTCTCTCGTGTCCGACTGGTCAATGCCTCCGACTGAACAATGCCTGGTCAGACTCTTTCTCTATTTTCTTTGAAACCTTTTAGATTGTGGGTTTCCAAAACGAACCCCCAAATCCAAGAGAATGCCTGGTGCATCGACGGATTTTGGCCTTGCTCTACTTGAGTGTCAAGTTTGATCAAACATTTTTTAACTTGTAAATCTTACTATAGAATGCTTGCGAAAGTTCCAATGGTGACTAAGGCACTGCAAAGCAGAGCCTTCATTTTGTTGGAATAATATTTCAAACGCCAAACCCCATATCTTAACTAGCAATACAACCAGATTTCAAACATGAAACAAGGTTTTTCTAGATTAGTGACGTATGTTACGTAAATTTCTTTTTACCGCGACAGGTATGCCGATAGGCAAATCTAGTTTTAATCCCTTCTTGATGTAAAATATATCATTTTTTAATTTATTTATGTTCCATTAATTTATGCTTTAGTACTTCATTGATTTGATAGTACTTCTTACTTTAACCTTGTCATTTAATGTGGTAATTCTTATTATCTATTCTTTAAAATTGTAAATTTTAATTGTAAAGATAAATTTAGTTCTCTCAAAATTTTACATTGAAAAAAAACTTCTCACTTCTCCTTGTTTTGAATTGTATAGATAAATTTAGTTCTCTCAATAATATATATTGAAAAAAAAAAACGTCTCACTTCTCACTTTTGTTATGCAAACTATTTCTCTTATATGCAATTTCATTAACAAAATCAATTTTTATTCTATTTCCATCATTTTTACTAGTTTAATCATTGTTTTAACAAAATAAGGAGAAAAAAGTGGCCAATTAGCCATCATGGTATGTAAATTTCTTCAAGCATTAATTTTTTTTTGAAAACCTAGTTATTCATGAATGATCAAATTAGACAAATAAGTAATAATAATAATAAGACAGGGACCAAAGATTTCATCTTGTTGCAATGGAATCCTTCATTTAAATTTTTAAATTTTACCAAGTTCTACTACTTGTGTATTTTAAATATTTTTACCAAGTTCTATGAAATTTTATTATATATTAAAGATATCTCAAACTAATTAACACCACATCCTAACAACATTTAGATACATGGACTAGGGACTTCTTACCAAAAGAAGAGCTTGATACTTAACATTTTGGTCATTTTTAGACGATTTCACTCAGCTACAAATTTGACAACTTAAATTTCTCTTGCATAGATGGATTAAGCAATCTTTAAAATAATTACAACATTCATATAACTTAATACTTTAAAATTATAATTTTATTAAAAGTTTGATTTTAATACATATTTTCAATGGAAACACGTCACACTACTCAAAAGTACACACAAACTTTAAATATTACTTTAAAAATAACACATTTATATATAAATAAATACTAATTAAAAATTATAAACAAATAATAAATTATTACAAGTTTTAAGTGTTTTATAATAGCTTTAACTATTAGTTTTGGATTACATACAACTACTATAATTGCTTTAACTATTTGTTTTGAGTTACATACAACTATTATATTGAAATATTAAAAGATCTCCCCCATTAATATTTCTAATTACTTTTTGCTTAGAACTCTTTGTCGTCCAAATTTCAAATATATATATATATATATATATATATATATATATTAAAAATAAGTTTGAATTAAAAAGGTAAAAATAATTATTTTTAAATTAAATTATTATTAATTTTTAATTAAGATAAAANATATATATATATATATATATATATATATATATATATATATATATATATATATATATATATATTAAAAATAAGTTTGAATTAAAAAGGTAAAAATAATTATTTTTAAATTAAATTATTATTAATTTTTAATTAAGATAAAAAAAATAAAAAAATCCAGGTGGTGTAGAGCAGTAGGGGGAGGGGGAGTGCGCAAACATTTTAGGAATTGTCCAATATCTTATTTAAGGTTCATTCTCATTTTAGTAATATAAAAACTTTTAAAAATTACACAACAATCACAAATTACATAATAAAATAGAAATTAAATAATTATTTAAGAAAGATTAACTATTTTCAACTAACATCATTTTTTTATTTACTCATAATCACCTAAAAGTCATTTCAAAATAATTTTAGACCTAGGCATTCTACCATTGATCATTGTGTCACCCTTACACATTTCATGGAGAAAATTTGGGACAAACAAGGTGAGTTAGCCTATTGTTGTTTTGTGGACTTTAAGAAAGCCTTCAACACTGTGCCTAGAGACAAACTATGAAACATAATGGAAGAGTTGGGTATCTTAGATGGATATAGAGCGACAATTCACAAACTTTATGAGAATGTTAGAGCTAAAATCAGAACAAGTGAAGGAATGTTCGAATGTTTTGGTAGTGATATTCGTGTTAAACAAGGATGTCCTCTATCTCCCACTTTGTTTGGTTTATAAATTGATAATTTGGAAGCCTAGTTGAGTAGGACACATGGGGAGGATGTCCATCTAGCAGGGTATGTGGTGAAGCTACTTTTATATGCGAATGATCTTATTCTAATTTAAAAAACAACACATGAATTAAGAGAACGTCTAAAGGCCTTAGAACACTTTTGTTAGGAGGTAGGGATGCGAGTGAACATTACCAAGACCAAAATCATGATCTTTTCTTTAAATAGAAAAGACAAACCAATCACCTTTCTTTTCAAAGGCAGTCCACTGGAGATAGTAAAAGAATACAAATATGTTGGGATTGACTTCCACTATAAGCTCAATTGGGAGACTTATAGGGTGAAAAGGATACAGGGAGGGTGGAGAGCCTCATACTTACTCCAAAATAGGTGCAAAAAAGTGGAACTTTGGGATTGGAAAACCAAAAAAACCCTCTTTGATTCGCTGGTTGTGCCGACTGTTCTCTATGGTTGTGAAATATGGGGAAGCAACATGTCAACTTGCATATGGAGACAACTAGAAAGAATTCAAAAGCAATTAATTACTAGTAATCTCAAAGTTAAAGCCATAGTCCCGTATGAAATTCTTTTAGCTGAAACATGTACTTTTCCGTTGGAGGTGACAATGATAATCAAATTAATAAACTATTTAAAGAAGGTGGAAAACATGGATAGCCAATGCTAGCCCAAATTAGCTATGGAGGAGGAGTTAAAACATGTACTTTTCCGTTGGAGGTGACAATGATAATCAAATTAATAAACTATTTAAAGAAGGTGGAAAACATGGATAGCCAATGCTAGCCCAAATTAGCTATGGAGGAGGAGTTAGACCGTAGGAAGAAAACTTGGATGAAGCAAAATAAAAAGTGGTTGTGTAAATGGAATATCAAGCTGTATGATTGTCCTAACACTAAGGAAGAAATAAAAAGTTCATGAATGAAAAATTTAGGATTGCCATGTGGACCAATCACAGTGAGCGTAAAAAAACATACTACATCAAGGAATTTAACCCAAATTGTGATCATAGCGAGAAAACATATTTAGGGGCAACTATTAAAGGACAAGCAAGGTTGTTACTCGCACAACTGAGGACATGTTCACATCACCTTAGATGTGAGACCGATAGGTGGAGGGTACCCAAGGAAGTTTGGGAGGAGAGAACTTGCATATTCTGCAATAAGTGTATGGTGGAGATAGAGTGGCACTTTGCCACAGAATGTGCAACCTACAAGGATATCCACAATCAATATGAAAACAACTTAAAGGTCGACAACATGCACCAACTATTTGACGAGGATAAGATTCACCAAATTGCTAGTCTCTAGTCAAGATCCATAGCAGAAGATTTGACATTGAAAAGAGTGTGAAGATGAGTTAGGGTTGTTATTCTCTTGGCCCCTTAGGCTGTTCAACCTCATGGACGTCGTTAAAATCAATCAATCAATCAATCTTAATAAATAATTACGATGCATAAGTAGTGGGCCTAATGGTTAAGAATATGTGTTTCTTTCTAAAATGACACAAGTTCAAATCCATAGGGGGTAGGGTATGTTTAGTAGTCAAATCAGTGCGCGGAGGGGGTCCCTTGTCCCACAAACAAGAGGGTTTCATACACCAATTTGGTGTCTTGCTTGGTCCTCACTCTAAAATTAGATTGTTATTATTATTATTTAACAAGTAATGTATAGTTTTTTTTTTGTTTGTTAGAAATGTCTGTCACATCACCTGAGGATCGCACCAAGTAATGTAGAGTTTTTTTTTGTTTGTTAGAAATGCCCATCACATCACTTGAGGATCCCACCCGACCTGGGGCGCACCAACCTTTAACATGGCTGGAATTTTGAGTGTCTCCTCCCTACTAAACACACCATAAGGGTATTGAACTCAGATCACCTAACAAACAAAATCCACACCTTAACCGGTTGATCTAACGAAAATTGACGACAAGTAATGTAGAATTAACCTAAGTTGCAAAAGGGTTTTTCTTCTTTAAAAAAATTAAAACTGCATATGTCTTACCCCATAGCCCCGATCAGAGACGAGTACACCTATTATCGACCTTTAGATTGCAGCTATACACGAAGAGCTTATGTTTGCTTGCGTTCTTTAGTTTTAATGACCAAATTGACCCCCTCTGTTATTTGTTCTTAGGTTTGCTTCAGTTGTTTTGTTTTAATGACCAAATTGACCAGCTCTGTTATCTGTCTGTCAGAAGGTACCATCACAGCCCTTCTTGAGCACATTATGAAGAATTGGCTAAATTCTTACAGCTGAGGGAATGCAGGATTGATTAATAACGGGAGAAACAGTGAGCATATGTAGATTACAACGACATTCAAGATTTGAAATGTGGGTTCGTTGAATGCTGTCTGAAATGATGAAGAAAACCCAACAGAGAAGAATGTACAATGGCAGAAAACCCAGAGTAGCAATTCGACGACTATGGGAGGAAGAGAAGGAGGATATTATATTCGAGGATAAGCTTATTTGTTTGAAACGAGGAACACCCATGACTGCCATCTTGACTACACACTCCCTACTCCTGAATTCAACTCGTCTGAAGTTAGATGACATCCTCAGTGTAAGCCACTAATGCCCACCCAACTGTTTGTTTTGATACAGTAATTCAGTTCACATAAAGTAAGTTTGGACAAAATCGAATTGTTGTTTGGCTTTGAAATTATTGCAAATAAACACTGGCAAGGGAGAAAGAGGAAAAACCGAAAATTCGTTTCAAAATCAATCTCAACTGGAAGTCTGTAATAAGCTGAGAATGCACCAGGTAAGAGATGATCGGGTTTATCTTTGTTCTAAAGTGTTTAGCTGATAAGGAAATGTTGTCGTTTGACGTGTAATAAGATTTTAAGAACCCATTTTCCTAAAACCAATTTGGTTACCATACATTCCTTATATTCCCTGTATAGCATTAAGAGTCCCTTATTTCTTTAAGTTTTTGGAAGTGCTTCATGGAACATGCCCCGCTGGGCGGTTCCACATAGCGTGGATTTCCTTCGGGTTCGGTGTTAGGCCTGAGTGATAACTGTTAAAATCGTTCAGAGTTTGCATCCGGCCTCATTCATTTGAAACTCGTGCCATGTGGGTGGGGCAGACCACAGCAAGATTAAAGTACGGCCTCATTCATTTACAGTGTATTTACGTTGGGGCTAAAAATTACATAGGGGTGTACAGCCTCTCTCAGTGCACCTCCAACAACTCTAAGATTGCAATTCTGAGAATTTTGGATTTTTGGCCCCAGAGTTTCTATGGTTTCGCAATTTTCTGCAGAACATTCAGATTTAGGGTTTCTGCAACTCATTGAAGGAGCTTTTCAGCTCACCAGTGTTCTTCTGACTTTCAAGGCTTATTGTTGGCACTCATAAGCCCAACAAAACCTAAGATTGCTAGCCTAGCCTAGCCTAGCCGTTAGGTCTCCTAGCCCAATTGGTAAGGGTTTGTGGAAGAATCTGCAAATCATGAAGAACATAACTCTGTTGGGAGATAGGCTTGAGGAATCAAGCAACTTCCGACTACATGAAGAAGATTGGAAGACAGATCCAGAGCCACATCAGAGAGATGAAGACATCAAAGATGAAACCTTCCTCTTCATATCAACACTCTCAAGTATGCACTTGTATATATTATTTGTATCATTGTCATGATGATACTTGCAGGAGGAAGGAACCTTTACTGCAATCACGGATCCAGAGGGATCTCAGTGCATTCAGAGGAACAACACACTGAAAGTGAAGACTCCATGTTTGATTGTTTTAATTATCATGCCTCTAACTTACATTTCTAAGTTTGCTACATTACAAGTAGGCGTTGTAGCTGTGACAACAATCCTTAAATTGTTTTGATTCTAGAGATGTACTCATTATTCTCCTCTAGGAGATATTCTTGTCTTGTTTCTCTTCGTTTGTTTTCTTGTTCTAGGCAGGTGAACAACAAAGGAAGATGTTTATACTTCAGATTTTAGAGGGAGTCACTTGACTCAGAGGGAGTCAAAACTATTTAAGAAGGAAGAAGAACATAACCATCATTGAAACAACCAAAGGAATGATACATGATCAACATCTACCTCTGATTCTATGGACAGAAGCATCCATGACAACAGTATATGGTCAGAACAAGAGTCCTCACTAGATTTTGAACAAGATGACTCCTGAAGAAACCTTCACCAGAGTGAAGCCTGAGGTAGGACACTTCATGATATTTGGGTGTCCAGTATATCTTCATTTACCCAAAGAAAAGAGATCCAAGCTAGACCCCTCAGGAAAAAAGGGTACATTTGTGGGATATAGTGAATCTTCAAAGGCTTACCGAATCTACATCCTTGGTTAGAGACAGATTGAGGTAAGTAGAGATGTTATCTTTGAAGAAGAGATAGCCTTTCGAAGATCCAAAGAATCTTAGATGGAGATTGACAACGAGACAATACCTTCTCCCTCTTCAACAGTTCAAAGGGAGACATCCATTGTTCCAGTTGATCCAGTTGCTCCAGTTAATGTTCTTAGAGACATTGCAGTAAGCCATACAAGACCTGCCTAGGCTCGTCAAACTCTGTAGGAGGCAGAGGGACATGCAGCTCCTCGAGACACATTCCAAAAGAGCAAGAGACCATAAAGATTTTCGAGCTATTGTTCAGTCATGCGCCACATCATTGATACCGAGTCTTCTTGTCATGGGGAAACAACAGGTCAGGTATGGCAAGATGCCATGACAAAAGAGTATCAGTTCATCATGAAGAATGATGTGTGGGATATTGTTCCGAGACCAGAAGGGAAGTCTGTAGTAACTTCCAAGTGGATCTATAAGATCAAGCATGTAGCTGATGGAAGTGTTGAGAAATACAAAGCGAGATTTGTAGCCAAAGGATTCTCACAGGTGGAGGGAATTGACTATGAGGAGACATTTGCTCCAGTGGCCCGATACACTTCCATTCGTACTATCATTGCACTAGTTGCATCCGTGGGTTGGAAACTACATTAGATGGATGTAAAGACAACATTTCTCAATGGTGAGATTGATGAAGAAGTTTACATCGAGCAGCTAGAAGGATTCGTGATACACGACGAGAAAACTCATGTGTGCAGGTTGAAGAAAGCCTTGTATGGACTAAAGCAAGTACCTCGTGCTTGGTACCAGAAGATGGATGAATTCTTGATGAGTTTGCGCTTCTGCAAGGGTGCTGCTGATCCAAACCTATATTATCATATTGTTGGTAACGAGTGCCTAATCTTGGTCCTGTATGTGGATGACTTATTCCTCACCGGTTCAGAAAGACTTATTGCTGAATGCAAGCTAGCATTGACTTCTGAATTCGAGATGATGGATCTAGGTATGATGCACTACTTCTTGGGACTAGAAGTATGGCAGAGGATTGATGAGATTTTCCTGAGTCAAGGAAAATATACAGTGGAGATATTGAAGAAGTTCGGTATGACAGAGTGCAAATCCATACCTCTACCGATGGTGATGGATTTGAAGAAAATGAATGATGCTTCTACTGTTTCAGGCGAGATTGATCCACATTTGTACTGACAACTGATTGGATCATTGATGTATCTGGTTAACACCAGACCTGATATATGCTATGTAGTGAATGTACTTAGTCAATTCATGAGTCAGTCGAGCCAGACTCACTGGATAGCAGCGAAGCATGTATTGAGATATCTACGAGGCGCAGTTGGATATGGCCTAAGATATACCTCCAGTGTAGACTTGAGTTTGCAGGGATATGTTGATGCAGATTGGGCAGGGAGCGCAGTGGATCGGAAGAGCACATCCAGTTGTTGTTTTACCTTGGGGTCTGCCATGGTTTCCTGGTGCAGTAGGAAACATAGCTCTGTGGCCTTGAGTACCTCAAAAACAAAGTATATAGCATTGAGTGTGGCATTGCATGAAGCAGTGTGGCTTCGCAAGCTCCTGATAGATTTATTTGATCATGAGATGGATCCTACCATTATTCATTGTGATAACCAGAGCTGTGTGAAGCTCTCTGAGAATCCTGTGTTTCACGATAGATCGAAACACATTGAAATAAAATATCATTATATCAAAGACATGGTGCAGAGGAAAGCAATACACGTGCAGTACCTTCCTACACATGAGTAGATTGTAGATATCTTCACCAAACCGCTTGCCAAGACGAAGTTCGAGTACTTCCGTGAGAGACTTGGCCTGGTGGAGAATGCCTCCCTAGCTGAGAGAGAGTGTTGATGATTACAACTTCGTGAGACATCCTCCAGGACACAGACTGAGTGAGTCGGCCTGTGAGAGAGCCCATGAGTTGGGTGTGCCCATGAGATGGGTGTGTCATTCCTCTCTGGACTGAGATGAGACGATGTGTGCCCCTGTGTGGGGTGAGGATGCCCATGAGTTGGGTGTGTTGTTCTTCTCTGGATTGAGATGAAACAATGTGTACCCCTATGAGGGGTGAAGGTGCCCATGTGATAGGTGTGCGTCAAACTCTGGACTGAGTTGTTATGACGTGTGGTCTCCTGCCTTGTGGACTCAGTTGAGTCTAGCTTAAGATGGTACTCTAGATGATTCTCCTATGGACTCAGTGAGATAGAGATCTGTTGAGTAGGACGTCCCTGTGGCTGAGCACTAGTGGATGTGTGAGATCCCTTGCTATATTGTCTGAGAGTAAGATTTACCTGTAACCTTAATTGTGATGTAAAGGGTACAGGTCGGCTCCACCATGTGTGAAAGATAATTAATGTTTATTGTAATAATAATTATTTTCTGAGTTATTGAGGTCGGCCCTATTGTGCCAACAGACACCACTTTTGGTCTGTCCAGTCTAGTATAAATAAAGGTGATTTCCCCATTGAGGAAACACTTGTCACTTGTCATTTTGGAAATTTCAGCAAGTACATCTTCTAGGGCTGAAGTGCGCACCTCTCTTGGGCGCAAGTTTCAAGGTAGTAGAGCACCCTCTTGTGTGCATTAGGGTTTCATGGTTGGAGGATCGTCTCTTGAGAATATAGCAAAGGATTGTTGGGTTTTTCTCCCTTGTTGAGAAGGGTTTTCCCAGGATATTTCTTGTGTTCTTGTGCACGGTTATTCTTCTTATGATCTTGGTTATTGCAGTACTTGTACATTGTGTAGCTGCATTTGTTTATGGTTCAAGTAAATGATAAAATGAAATAAACCTCATGCTTGAGCCTAGCATAGTGAAAATTCAATACTAAATACATGTGTGGAAAGAATAATAAATAAATGAAATGACATACAATGTTGTAACAAACATAAATATATATAAATATGTAAATATAAATAAATATAAATAAGTTATAAGTAATTATTAATTATGAAGAGACATGACATATGAAAGGTAACGTCTCTTATGAAAGGGCACCCCTGTGCAGGATATATATACAAGCCTTCATTCCTCATTTGTAATCTCATTATATCTCATTCATATCATATTCTTACACATTATTATTAAATATATTTACTATCCTTAAATGGATTATTGCGTACTGTCCTATTTATATTGGATATTTACATAGTGAACCAGCTTGGTTCACCACAGTGGTATTAGAGCTTTGTTTCTGACACTGGCCTTTGGCCTCACTTATTCAGATTTTGTCTAATTCGGATTTTAGCCGAACTCTATATTATCAGAGTTTCTCTCACTGTTGGTCATTGACCACAAATGACCTTTGGCCATTCAATTTGAGATTCCGTTGAAAGGAAAAAAAAAGATTCCGCTGCCATTACCTGTGAAGCATCCAAATAGAGCACACCAGAAATTGTTTGTTATAAAAAATAACGTAACAAACGTTACAGTTCGAGATCCAAACAGAACACACTAGAAATTGTTTGTTAAATAATTAATAATAATAACGTAGCAGAGGTTACAGTTCAAGATAGAAATATATCTAGACATCTTGGAGCCTATAAGATAGTAATTAACGAAAATCGTTTGAGGAATTTGTGTATAGCTACAGATCGATATAGTAACTACTAGAGCATCGACCAAGTCAAGCTGAAAAATTTCGTGAGGAAAGACACGACCTGTAACAAGGAACGACACCATCGCTCTGCTATCTAACCACCGTCCAAGGAGATTAGTTCGCAACCACTCTATTTGTCAAACCGTTGAGCATGAGACTGTCACTATACAACTGAATCCGCCGTGGAAGTGTCCAATCGTCATCATCGAGGGAAAACCCAGAATTGTTGTAAGATAGGGCAGAGTATTCAAGAGGTTAATCCAAAATACTAAACGCTAAGATTTGAAGCGCCACCCTTACACCACAAACGGGTTACGTAGCTCTCAGCGTTGGAAGATTAATTGTGTTATAATCGTTGCCACTGGTAAAGATTCTAATCAAAGAATTGTGGGGTTTCAAATTCAGAACCAACGTGCTGGGAAGAAGTATAGGGTTGCTCCTTTTCAACATTAAAGTAATAGCCAGTTAAAAAACAAATCTTAAATTTTATGACAGTAAAAGCCAAAAGTATCAAAAAATATATTTATAAAGTGGAAAGGTGTAAAGATATATTTTAAACATGTTTTTTAAACATATATTTCAAATGCATTAAAAAGGAATTTATATAAAAAGGGTCTTTCTATATCATAAAAAGGGGTTATAAAATTAATCTCTAAGTTCTAATTTAGAAGTTAGAAGATAAAAAGGATAATTCGAAAATGATGGAAGATAAAAGGGATAATTCTAAAATGACAAAAGGAAGATTTACTTATGAAGGTTGTCCAACCGTATGTTGCGGGTTTTCGACATTAAAGGGAAATATTTAAGGAAGAGAAAAAACATTGTTATTAGCTTGGACTATAATGCAAATTACATGAATATTGATTTGGCAAATCAATTATTAATTCCAGAGATGAATATAATTAGAAAAGAAGATTATTATCGAATTAAGGAGTTACAAGTGACGATTGATGAATATGAGTATATATCTCAATTCTATGTTACAACTATGTATCAAGAAGAAGTTGACATCGTCATCGGATTACCCTGGTTTAAAAGTCTAGGTACCTTCATACTAAACATGGAGAAAAAGTTTGTGACATACCCCTATAAGGAGAAAATGATAACATTACAAGACACCACATCGGAGCCAGATTCCGTAACACCAGAAGACTTTAACAATATCTCAGAAGTGATACTTCAAGAAAATAAAAAAACAATGCAAAGAATGCAAAAAGAATTTGACGAAGTTATCAAGGATAAAAGCGAAGAAATTTCTCGTTTAAAAGAACACAGTAAAAAACTACTTACATAGATCAAGAAGTCAAAGGTTTGAAAACAATGTGTTCAGAAGTTGGAACAAGAGAATCAAGAACTCGAGAAGAACCTATCAGAAAAAAATGAAGAAAATTCTCGTTCGAAAAGCCTCAATCACGAGCTTTTAGAACAAATCAAAAAATTGAAAGAAGAGAAACTTGAAAATCCAGACATTAAAGCTCAAAAAGATGCCAATCTAGTTGAAGAAAAAACATATAGAGATGTTGGAGTACAAATGATGGAAGATCCAGGAGGAGAACGACTAACTTATCGTCTAAAAAATATTGATACCAACCCAAGTAAATCTCATGATAATCATTCACCGTGGAAGTGCAACATTCTGCAAAAGATTGAATTAGGATGGTCTGACCCTTTCACAATTCGACAGTTTTGCTCAACTCTTCGTCATTGATATCGTTTGGTATCATCAATCTTAACTGTTATCGCTCAGTTTGTAGGATAGGTTAAGTAGCTTGAAGGCAAGAGTCAAACTGGTGTAACAGGAGCTTCCCCACCCATTGTCACCTCGATGGGGGGCTCTTTCTATTCAGGGTGGCTAATCCCAAGGGAGACGTCCCTAGTAATCTGGGGTATTGAAGGAAAAGGCTCAAGGGGTTAAGGCTCAAAGGTTAAGGTAAGCTTTCCCTTCTCAGATTACTGCCAAGAAAGATAGTCAAATGAAGGTATTCCACTGATCGAGCACCTGTTTGCGAGACAAGGCAAATAAAACTAAAATGTGCAATAGTGGTTAGTACTTCATAAACTAATGACTATCCTTATTATATATATGAGCACATATAACAGTAATTATTGACGAAGTCAATGATTGCAAAAAATTGCTATGGCCTATAATATCACTTCTTCAATAAATACAAAATGATAATAGCATTCAATGTATTATATCAATCTTTGAATTATCACAATGCATTAAATATCATAAATATACTCACATATAATGTTGCTGCGTCAAGCCTACTAAGGGTGACGTCAGCCCTATTCTAGGTTAGTTTTGGTAGGCAAAGAGGTGGACGTTTAGCAAAATAGGCCTATGAAAATATTCAACACTTCTATGTCTATCAATGGATGACCTAGCCGCAACTTCAATACCAAGCAAAAGTTCATAAGAGGCAAGATGTCATCATAGAGTTAGGGTTAGCAAGTCGCTAGGGTTAGTTAGGGTTTTAATTTTTGGAAGCTAGAAAGATTGTTTTAAGACAAAAGACTCAACGTTGCATTATTAGACTAGTGCCTTAGGGTAAATGGAGTCAAGGAGTAAGGCTAAAGGCTTGGAAGGATCTAAATTTAAGGACGAGAAGGTTAGGCTTTCTAGTGCTGCAATGGCAGGGCCACAAAGTCAAAACCCTAAGGGGAGGAGGCTCATTCTGGTGTTGCTTAAG
>JASDQU010102686.1:71245-92666 GCA_032191745.1 Picea mariana
AAGGTTAGGCTTTCTAGTGCTGCAATGGCAGGGCCACAAAGTCAAAACCCTAAGGGGAGGAGGCTCATTCTGGTGTTGCTTAAGCAAGGCCTCATGCTCCTCCCTCTTTCCTTAAAACTCTTTGGCAAAAACGGCTAGCTTCAAAACATAAATCTAGGGCTGAAAAGTGTTGTAGTGCCAAGGCTTTTCAAACCCTAAGAGTCAAACCCTAGGTGTAAAATCAATTAGGCCTAGGACGTCTTCTTTCTTCAATTTATGTTTCAAAACCAGCTTAGAAAAAGGAGAATTAGTGTAGCAATGGCTAAACAAGTTTTTTATCATGGGGACATGAAGCAAGGACCTACTTGTGTGCTTGCTCCCTAGGGTTTCAATGATTAAGCAAAATAGCAACAATGTAACCATAAAAGTAAGATATTTAATCTACAACCATTCAATCAAGAAGTTTTGCATGAAAAATATACTTACAAATCAATGAAGAGCTAATCAAACCCTAGTTGTAAACCTTCCAATGATAAAAAACACCATGAACATGCCAAAAATGATCCTCCACAAGTGTAGCGCCTCAACTCCAAGAGCCAAATACAAAGACAAAAGACTAAAGGTAATCCTCTCACAAGAGAGTGAGTTGTGTTATATTTAAAATGAGCCTCAACGTCCTCTATTTATACCAATCTTATGACCTTTAATTACAAAAATCGGTCATTAAAACAGCCGACAAGGCTGACTAACAATATTACACTGTTTTTCACATTAAATGCTAAAAATGTCATAATTATGAGCTAAAAGGGAGACGTCAGGCCCCTCTGAGGGAGACGTTGGCCCTTTTTGGGCAAGATTAGCATCCAAGAAGCAAAACGTTGGCCCCTTTGGGGCTCCTGCAAGCTGCCACACGTGCCAAACGACCCAACACACTGCCACACGCTCCAGAAAACGTCCAGCTGCCTTAGGTGACGTCCTATCCATCGAAAGCAATCGTTCCATCTGCAGTGGGTGATCCCCCCTAGGCCGGGCTCCGCCATGGTGTCCTGGTGGAACGTCCTTCTATCTTCTTCATGCAATGGCTCATCACGACGTTGTCCTGCCTCTGCCATCCCAACAACCATCTGATGGGCTCTTCAGCCCCATGGAGGTCCGAACTAATCATATCCCCATGTGTACCGGTCCACTGGTACCTGCCCGCCGGATATGGTCCTGCACATCAAAGAAAAAACGGCTAGCATGAAAGATAAAGTCAAGACAAGAGAGTCAAACGAGGGAGTGTTGCTACAACAAGGCTCTATCATCAAACCCTAGAAGAAAACGACCCTAAGTGTAGATAACCTAGGCCTGGGACGTCTTCTCCTTCTTGAGCTCAAACAGGTACGACTAGCAAAGGGAGAAAAGGAGAAAGGAGTGTAGCTACGGCTAGGCTCTCTTTTTTCTCTTCAATGGCTGAAAATCTCTCTTTCAGGGGACATGAGACAAGGACCTACTTGTGTGCTTGTCACCTAGGGTTTTTGTTCAGCAATAATCATAAATACATGCAAGAAATTAAACTACAACCATTCATTCAAGAAGTTTTGCAGAAAAATACTTACAATTCACCAAGAAATAAATGTGCAAACCCTAGTTGTAACACCTTCCTTCAAGAGAGAAACCAAAATATGCCAAAATAGCCTTCCTTCAACAAGTGCGCATCACCCAATTATCCAATAACCCAAGATAGGGTGCTAATTTCAGACCTCACTAATGAGTGAGTGAGTTGTGATGATAAAATGAGAGTGAAAATCCCTCATTTATACAAAACCTTGACCTAATTTTACATTTTAGGTTAGGTAAAAGGTCGACAAGGCCAAATTATCAAAATCATACTGTTTTACATTAAATTGTCAAATTAAAACCCTAATTGAGCTATAAAGAAATAAGAAGCCCCTCTAAGGGAGGCATTAGCCCCTTTTAGGGCAAATGGGGCATCCTGGAGCAAAATGTTAGCCCTTCTTGGGCTTCTCCAACCTGCCACACGTGCCAATACTGCCCAGTCTGCCTCCCAAAACGTCCATACTGCTGGGTGACATCATGGCTATGATGGGTGACGTCCTAGGCCTTCCAAGGCCAATGTTCCATTGAAAAAGGGCCAATCCCCCTAGGTCAAGCTCTGCCGGGGTGCCTCTGGTGGAACGTCCTCTTCTTCTCCGGTGCAAGACACCGATCCATCTCTGTCTCGTCTCTGCCCCATGGTGGGGTCTCAACATCCATCTGATGGGCTCTTCAGCCCCATGGAGGTCTGAACTGATTATCTCCCCATGTGTACCGGTCCAAATGGTACCTCTCCGCTGGGTATGGTCCTGCACATCAAAGGCTACGCCCTCCATGGGCTCATCAGTCACAGGGATCATAACAATGTCAATCACATTTCATCATTAATATTATTAAACACATGCATAAAATCCCTAATACATCAATCAATAGCTCAAAGACGTTACACAAGCCTGCAATACAAGTCTGGGGAAAATGACAAGGCTTCCTATTGGGCTAGTGTCCACAGAAAAAGGAAATTTCCAGAGAGACCTCATCCAAGCCATGCAAGTGGGTGTTATGGTCAGGGGATGTCCAAGCATGTGGGTGCAATGATGGGCAAGGGTGCAAAGATGTTACTTGTGGGTGCCTTTGTAGAAGGCGAGCTGTCCCTGTCATGGATGCATTTTTTCCAAGCCCATTCTTGCCTTTATTCTTTTTATTTTTTTATTTGCTTTTTTGTCCAAAAGCTAATCAAGGGACACTGCCTTGGCATGGTGACCAGAGCTAACAGTGTTACCCACAAGTACTTTTGCAGAGATGAGAAGGCTGGCTCGCGATGAGACCCCCTTTCCCTTGGCCATGCAACCAAGAGTCACTGTCCTGGCGTGGTAACCAGCTGGTGGCAATGTCATACTGCTAGGTACCCATGGACCTAATAGACTGGCTCGTGATGAGACCCCCTATCCTCTGATTAGGTCTTTTTTTATTATTTTTTTGGGTCCCTCTTGTTTCTTGCTGAGAAGCTTTTTATTGCTTTCTCAGGGATCACTGGGCGAAGCATCTCAAGGTTCATTTTTTAGGCTTTTATCTTTTACCAGCTTGCTTTTACCTTTTGGGCCTTTAGCCCCTTCTTCCCACGAGGTAAGGTGCAGCCTTGAAATAGGTCAACCCAATGCCTGGACAAGGGGAATGGGATAGGTGAGCGGAAAACAAGATGTAAGAGTGGTGCTATGATGGGAGCGGACGATGGCTTTTCAGAAATCCCCCCAGTGGCAAACCAAAACCTACAGACACAGGCTTGCTAGGGCACCCTGTCATTCCCCCCAAACATGGTCAAGTGAGCAAATGTAATATCCAAGTAGTTGTTAGAGATAAGAGGAATCAGATGCGTATATTTAAAGGTTTCAATGATCAAAAGTGACACATACCATGATACCTGGACCAATTACCTCATGGAGCAAGAACCTCTTCTGATACAGGACCAATCCGATGGTGATGGATGCTGCTGCTGCTGACAAGATAAGGACGATGGAAGAAGAAAAGGTAGGCCCTCCAGGGCCATGCTCAGGTCAATCCTGCTGTCGGTACTCCATGTCTAGGACCTATGGGCCTTGAGACATGATCTCCTAGTTATCCCTAAAAAGTGGGGATAACACAGCCTGTATCCCCAAATGAAGTAGATATCAATCAAAAAGAGTGAATGAAGATAGGCTTACCAAGTAGTTGGGTTGGTTTGTTTCTGTAGTGTTTGCTTCCATATGGATTTTTTCCACGGGTACAATAACAAACTTATGCCTCTTATGCTTTCCACACATGGGGCACTTTATATGCATAAGGCACATTTTATTCAATCTCACTTTAGTTGCAAGACTTGAATAACAAACTTGTTATGTGTGATCTATGCAACTGTCAGATACACGCAAACAGGTATGGGACATACCCAGGTACATTTGGGACCTCCTGGGGCATCCCCACTCAATTGGAGGCCATACCAATCCCCAATTGCTTGCTGTGGGTACCCCACAAAATAAAAAAATGTAAACACCATTCTTTAAGATTATCAAATCTCCGTATAAAATAAACATGAATCAGTAAATAAAAAGTGGAAAATGAAAACAACTTTCTGAAAAAGTAGAATTATTAAAGAGGAGGTGGTTTATGGAAATTGTGAACCTGATAGTTTTAGAACAAACTTGGCAATAAAACAAACACAGCCCTCAGCCTTGTAGAAAAGAAGAATAGCAGAGTATGAAAGGCTGTTATGCAACTTGCTGAAGATTGTTTGCATAAGACTTTTCTAGTTGGATGTTTCATTTTCACTGCTTATGCTATAATAATTGTCATTGACATTAATAAAAGCAGTTTTGGTTAATCTCGATAAGGCTAAGAATGTGCAACTCAATTTATTCAGAAATTTCCTTTTGTAATTTCTCATTGGAAGCATTTTACCTTTTTAAGGTCAAATCCCAAAAAAGTGTTCAAAGATAGATTTTAATGTAACTATGCATCAGTTAGGTGCATGTGGTCAATTTCCCTGTATGGAATGAAATATATTTTTCTATATGTAGTATTAGTCGTACCCCTGTACTTGCATACCTAGGCTTTTGCAGGTCCGTACTGGGTACCCCACGTAATAATGTATCTGTAAAACCTTGCTGTAATCCTAAATGGGCATGAAATTTGTTTAGTTTTGAAGCCCTGATGAAGTTATCTGGTACCTGAATTCAATTATTATTTTGCAGTTAATTTCAATGAGGCATAACCTAGTATAGAGGCCAGCGTTTTTGACTTTATAGCTTGAAAGGTAGTTAATTTGTTTGGGCACAGTGAAAAACCAAATATCACATAGAAAAGAAAGAAATAGGGCTTTAACGAGGATAAATAACGATTATTCGGACCAATTTCTCCATAAAAGTCTGAAACTGATGGAAGGAGCAATTAAAAAGAACCAAGGGTTATTCTAAACACAATTATAATGAAATCATGTCCATACCTGTTGTATACTGTACTTATCATTTGAGTGATGTGCTTTTATTTATCATTTAAGTTGATATGTGCTACTGCTTTTAAACAGAGAATTAGCTAAGGAAATCATGGTTTATGTGTCAAGGTTTTTTGCTTTGTAGAGTGTCAGTATCTGCAACAGTAGCATGCTAAACGTGGAGCTTAAAACTACAGGTTTCTTGTGTTTTTGACTGCTTCCGCCTCACAATTCATACCTATGTGACATTTGAGACAAGGTGGGTTCCAGCTTTATTTGGTCTTCCTAGACGGAGGTACTTTTGTCTTAATTTTATGGCTCAAAATGGAGAAAAGTTAGCAGAATGGAAAAATGCTTTGGAAAAACAAGGATGCTATATCAACAGTGTACCGGTCTTCTTTGGAATAAAAGGAAGTACACGTGGTACAGTCGACTCAGTTTCAGATACAGGGATAGCTTTAAAGCCGAGAAAGTCTTTTCTTGTCATTATCAACCCTTGTTCTGGTCGTGGTCATGCACGCAAGATATATTATGATGAAGTTGAACCAATATTTAAGGTGGGTTTTATTTTCCATGACTTGTATTTTTCTTTTGGTTCATCTCAAATCTCATAGATGTTTGCCTGATGTTTGGGAGATATTAGTTTTAGCTTTTCTGCTCAATCTCTTTTTTATGGTGCTGTTAGAAACTTGTATGTCATTAAATCTAAAGCTACACGTATTTGTTTCTTCTTTTCAAAGTAAATATTCCTAAATAAATTTCTTCCTAGCATTGATTGAAATAGACTGATATGATAACATACTGAATTGAGATCATATTTGAGACAAATTATCTCAATTTCCTTTTTAGTTAACTGTAGCATATTGTTATATCGTGACAGAAAACAGCTCACATAAACAAGTGAATGGTAAATTGCATCTTTATTATTTTGGAAGATAGCCATGTCTCAAAGAAAAACGATTATTATTGTAAGAAAAAGAATAAATCTCAAAATTTATAAAAGGGAAATACAACTATTAAAGGAGGCCTACCTACCTTACTGTAGGCTGCCACCTTGCAATAAATGCAAAGTGACAGTGTTGAAGTTGAGAGGAAGACTCATAAGTGGTTTAATAGGGACATCTCTTTAGGTAGCAAGTTGATCAGTACAATGGGGTAGCAAGCTAAGTCAGCTTGACTTTGGGGAAAACTCCATGTTAAGCGCGCTTGAGCTAGATTAGCCTTGGGATGGGTGACCTTCTCGAGAAGTTCTGGATACCAGGTGCAAGTCCCAGAGGTGATGATTGATGCTATGCAATTCATTTCGCTAGTCTCAATTGTTAGAATATAATGGATTGTGCTCATTTTACCATTGACAATATCTCTATTGTCACCCAACCATAGGCCGAAGCCACCCTCCGAGCACCTTAACCTTGACAGAGAATCAATCTGGAAGCAAACCCTAGGCTAGATAGCCAAACAAAGGGTAGTGCACCTTTCCCCAAAGATAGCGCACCAACAAGAGCTGATCAGATGTTCCAAACCCTAGTTGTAGCAGCTGCAACGACAACTCTCCTCCAAACCTGCGCAGAAACTGGGCAACTGCAGTGCGCACAAGTGCTGCTCTGCAATTCTGAGACTGCCTGCCAGAATGAGAACTGGCCCCCTGTATTTATACTAATTCTGGCTAACTGCCTGGGCCGACTTCTCATTTTGGGTATCTGTCTGTTCAGTATATATTATTATTTCT
The DNA here is from genome assembly GCA_032191745.1 of Picea mariana. Taxonomy (NCBI): domain Eukaryota; kingdom Viridiplantae; phylum Streptophyta; class Pinopsida; order Pinales; family Pinaceae; genus Picea; species Picea mariana. The sequence continues at coordinate 77,953 of JASDQU010102686.1, forward strand.
GGACGACTTCTTCTCTTGGAGGCTAATAACCTAATATAATTTATTTTCTTGAGCCGACAAGTCTTCTAGGGTTATTAGCCAACTCATTAGAGTTTCTTCTTGCTTCCCGGAGTATTCTATCCTCGTCAGGTTTACACGTGGAGGTAAATACCTCCCGCAACTACCATAATATCAACACTCCCTCCTAGCTAGGGAGGTATTACAGGTAATGGTCTTGAGCACAAAACATACCATTCACCCGATAGCATCAACATAGTTATATGAGCACCATCATCATCATCAACTGCATCATCTCTCGAAACCATACTCTATCTGAGTAATCAGACATGATGCTCACTCCACAGAGTGATACAAGAGCCATTCTTCTAATCTAGAAGAGTAAATGTTCTGAATCATTTTTTGTCTGGAAAATCTTTGTTCATCATTCATCTGGCTGATAATTATTTCCAATAAACTGCTGATAGTCTTCAAGGCAATCAGAACAAAATAGAACACAACTGTGTCTATCTATAGTAGTACATAACTACAATCCAGTGGTACACTACCGCACCAAGTAACACACAAGTACTTGATCAACAACGTATAGTCACGAATAGTGGAACACATCCACCACAGTAGTATACATCTACTGTCATACAGTGTTCATAACAATCATTTGATACCAAACTGCACAGAAACAATGTTATGATATAAACTGAATCATCTGGGCAAATCTTTCACTCACATCTGTGAGATTTGAAAGAATATCTGCTCTCAGAGTAGAACAATGAGATATCTAGACTATTCTTCTCAAGCAAAGAAGAATAACTGTCCTGTCTTCTGAACCTGGACCATTCCCCACCCTGGGCCATTCTTCCTACACTAATCAAAGTGCACCCTGGAGAGAATGTATAAACCCTAAGGAATGCCTGTCTCTGATTGCTGAGCCTGGACCATTCCCCACCCTGGGCCATTCCTTCTACACTAATCAAAGTGCACCCTGGAGAGAATGTATAAACCCTAAGGAATGACTGTCCGGACCAGTTCCTCTGTTAACCACAAGAGGAAATGACTGTCCTGTATCAGCCTCCAAAACGAACCATTCCTCATGTTAACCACAATGAGAAATCGTTGTCCGGTGAGGCATGCCAGTCGTCTTGAGTAACCCTCAAGAAGAGAGACTTCCCTAGACAACTCCCCATGTTAACCACAATGGGAAGTCGCTGTCTATGATACATCAACAATCTGGACCATTTCCCATGTTAACCACAATGGGAAATTGCTGTCCGTCAGAAATCTCAATCCACTTTCCGAACAGGAAAGAATCTATCCAAGCTAGACTATTTTTTAATCTTGAAAATGAATGTCTTCAATAATATTTTCAGTGCTCCTTCCCAACCTGGGATTCATCTCTTCCTTTTTCAATAAGGAAGTCGTCTCCACGAGCTCCAGCTTGAGTACACAAACTCTTTCATCTTGGATAGAAGCTTTACCAAAAATGTCTGCTTATCTGCTCATTTGTGGAGATATGTATTGGAGAATCACTTTCACCTTTCTGGACTTCATCACTGATAATGTAATGCTTGATTTCAAATGTACTTTGGTCTGGAACACTGGTTTTCTTTGAAGGCTTCATGTAGCTCTGATCAATATAGTATATCATTGTTGGAAAACTGGAACATATCCATGTGGCACTTCTTCTGCCATCATGAGATCTGATCTACTGAGAAATCATCTTGATACAATATCTCTGTTATAGAAAAATCTTCACCACGCTTCTGCTGTGCACTGGAGGTTCTCCACCAAGTTATCTTCTTCCATCTACATACCAGGGTCTATGCCTCAAAGTGTTGATGTTGCTCTTCATACGCTCTTTATTCAATTTTTCTGGAGAACATTCTTTAAATTCATCTGATGTAGAACTCCAGCCCATGGATATTGCGGATGATATAATGACTCATGTAGAGATATGTCTGGTGTACTGGAACAATTAATCATCATAGTCTTCTCCCTCCATCTGGGAGAACCTCTAGTTCTAGATCTCGCAATGCTTTCATTCATAAGTCTTCCATACACTGTTCTTCATCACGACTTTCAGTTCCTCTGCTCGATTTCTTTTGGTGAGTTCATATCAGGCTGGTAATCTTGTGATTCTTGATACAATGACTGGTTCTTCTAGCTTCTCTTTCTTTTTTTTCTTGGAATATTCATGTTCTTCTTGATGTGTTTCTTTAGTTCTCGGGTCCATGGAGTTTCTTATAGATTCCATGCCCTAAAGATTCCATTTCTTTCTTTCATCATAGGATCACGGATGTGGATGGACAACCAGGGATACTTTAAGGCTTTGTTATCGCACAGTTTGTAGGGAGGATAAAATCTTGAAGTTTGTAGGTCAAACTGGTGTAACAGGAACCTATCCCACCCAATGTCACCACGATGGGGAGGTTCTTTCTCTTTAGGGAGGTTAGGCCCAAGGGAGACGTCCCCGGTAACCTGGAGTTTTGAAGAGGCAAGGAATAGTAGGTCAAAGACAAGTTCTCTCCCCTTCACAAGTTACCACCAAAAGATAGTCCCGACTAAACAACCAATAAAGATGAATAATAACCAAGTAGAGTCCCTGCCCGAGAACAAAACAACAACAAACTGATATATGCAGGTCTTGGTTAGCACTTCATGTATATTAATGACTATCTAATATTTAAATAAGCAATTATGGCAATAAATATTGACGAAGTCAATGTTTATCAATATAACAATGCAAATAATATCACTTCCTCAATAAATACTAAAATGACATGGCATTCAATGTAACAAATCAACACACCACCTAATAAATGCCTTTAACTACCATTCAATTGCTTATAAAATGAAACGTTGCTGCATCAAGATGAAATAACCAAGTGTGATGTCATCATTCTAGGGTTAGCAGGTTAGGGTTAGTGTAGTTAGGGTTTCAGTTTTGAAAGAAGTTTGAGAGTTTTTGGATCAAATCACTTCAACGCTGGAGGTTTAGATCAGTGCCTTAGGGTTTAATGGATTCAACAAGAAGGACGCAAGAGTTGAAGGAGGATGACTAAAGACTAGAGGGAAGGGTTTTGAAGTGCTGCAATGGCAGGGCTTTAGAGACAAAACCCTAGGGGAGAGAGGCTTACTCCGGTGTTTCTAAAGCAAGGCCTCGTTCTCTCTCCTCCTTCTTTAGATCAAATTGGCAAAACGACTAGCTGAAGATAAAGCAAAGACAACCAAAGCATAAGGCTTTGAAGAGGCAAGGTGTTGCTACAACAAGGCCTTTTCAGCAAACCCTAGAATGGTACGGCCCTGGTGTAGAAGAACTAGGCCAAGGACGTCTCTCTCTTTGGCTTCTGGATAGTACGACTAGCTCAGGGAGAAGAAGAAACGAGAGTGTAGCTATGGCTAGGCTCTCTCTTCCTTCTTCAATGGCTGGAAATTTCTCTATCAGGGGACATGAGACAAGGACCAATTAAATGTGCTTGTCACCTAGGGTTTTGATTCAGCAATTTTATAAGTAATATGCAAGAAATTTAGACTACAACCATTCAATAAGAAGTTTTGCAGAGAAAACACTTACAATTCATGAAGAAATAACCATGCAAACCCTAGTTATAACACCTTCCTTCAAGAGAAACACCCTAAATGCCAAAAACGTCTTCCTTCAACAAGTGCGCCTCTCTTAAATCAGCCAAAAACCCCAATAGGGCGCTAAAATCAGACCTCACTAATGAGTGAGTGATGAATGATGATAAAATGAGGCTAAAACTCCCCAATATATAGTGTATCAATGACCTAATTTGCTTTTTCAGGTCATAAAAAGGCCGACAAGGCCAAAATACCAAAATAATACTGTGTTGCATTAAATGTTCTTTTTAAAACCCTAATTGAGCAAAAGGTGCGACGTCACCCCTTCTAAGGGAGACGTTAGCCCCTTTTAGGGCAAATGCAACAATAAAGAGCAAAACGTTAGCCCTCTTTGGGCCTCTCCATCATGCCACATGTGCCAACTGCCCTGTCAAACTATCACATGCTTAAGGTGACGTCATGAGCTCCTAGGTGACGTCCTGGGCCATCTAGGGCAAACGTTTCACTGGAAGTGGGTCAATCCCCCTAGGTCGAGCTCTCCCAAAGTGCCTCTGATGAAACGTCCTCTTCTTCTCTGGTGCAAAACCCTGATCAACCACCGTCCTGTCTCTGCCCCCTGATGGGGTCTCAACATCCATCTGGTGGGCTCTTCAGCCCCATGGAGGTCCGAACTGATCATCTCCCCATGTGTACCGGTCCAAATGGTACCTGTCCGTCGGGCATGGTCCTGCACATTAAAAGCTACGCCCTCCATGGGCTCATTAGTCACAGGGATCATAGTAATGTCAATCACATTTCATCATTAACATTATTAAACATATGCATAAAAACCCTGATATATCGGTCAATAGCTCAAAGACATTACAAAAACCTACAATACAAGATTGGAGAAAAAGACACGACGTCCTATTGGGCTAGTATCCACAAGAAAAGGAAAGTTTCCAGGAGGATTTTATCCAAGCCATGTAAGTGAGGTGATGTGGCTAGGGGATGTCCAGACATGTGGGTGAAGTGAGAGCCAAGGATGCATAATGTTATCTGTGGGTGCCTTTGTAGAAGGCGAGTTGTACCTGTCATGGATGCATTTTTTCCAAGCCCATTCTTGCCTTTATTCTTTTCTTGCTTTATTCTTTTATTTGTTTTTTCTTCTTCTTTTTTTATTCAAGGGCTAACCAGAGGACATTGCCTTGGCATGGTGACCAGAGCTGACAGTGTTACCCACAAGTACTTTCACAGAGATGAGAAGGCTGGCTCGTGATGAGACCCCCTTTCCCTTGGCCATTTAACCAAAGGTCATTGCCCTGGCGTGGTAACCAGATGGTGGCAATGTCACACTGTTAGGCACCCATGAACCTAATAGGCTGGCTCGTGATGAGACCCCCTATCCTCTTGACTAGGTCTTGTTTGTTATTTTCCAGGTCCCTCTTGTTTCTTGCTGAGAGGCCTTTTATCGCCTTCTCAGGGATCGCTGGGCGAAGCATCTCGAGGTTTTATTTCTAGGCTTTTATCTTTTACCAGCTGCTTTTACCTTCTGGGCCTTTGGCCCCTTCTTCCCACGAGATAAGGTGCAATCCTACAAACAGGTCAACCTAATGCTAGGACAAGGGGAATGGGATAAATGAGCGGGAGATAAGATGAAACAGTGGTGCTATGATGGGAGCGGACGATGGCTTTTCAGAAATCCCCCTAGTGGCAAACCAAGACCTATGGGCCTGTGCTTGCTAGGGCACCCTGTCAATCTCCCCAAGCATGGTCAAGTGGGCTAATGTAAGATCCAAGCAGTTGNAAAGGAATCAGATGCATATATTTAAAGGTTTCAATGATCAAAAGTGACACATACCATGATACCTGGACCAATTACCTCATGGAGCAAGAACCTCTTCTGATACAAGACCAAGCCGATGGTGATGGATGTTGCTATTGCTGACAGGACAAAGCTAATGGAAGAAGAAAAAAGATGGGCCCTCCAGGGCCATGCTTAGGTCAATCTTGCTCTCAGTACTCCATGTCTAGGACCTGTGGGCCTCGAGACATGATCTCCTAGTTATCCCTAAAAATCGTGGATAACATCTGGCTCCAACTCGGGGACATGTGCTCACCGTAGAGTGCATTAGAACCTCAGCATCTCTGGCATAACCTGCAGACCTGCTCAATCTCGATAGGGGCATCAGTAACAAAAATGGGGCGGTAATGCCACCCCAGCATACATAGATATATATATAAACTGAAATAAAACAATCAACAATGCAAATGTGAAAGCAAACTTGCATGAAATGCAAATGGTATAATACACGAATACAAAATGCCTACTTACCTGCACTTACCTGTGAAATCAGGTCCCCCCACCTTGGTGGGGTTTGAGGAGGTGCCCGCTGATAGGTAATGGGCGCCTTCTTCCCTCTAGAGTGGATAGATAATACGAGTCGTTAACTGATTCCATTCCAACTTTGAAGGGTCCGAGCCATGACTGAGTGCTTCTTTTTACATTAGTTGGCTCTCCTTTCTGGGTATCCCACATCCATACCATGTCTCCCTCCTTGTACTTTCTGACTTTGTATTTGGTTGTTCCTTGGACAATCCTGGTGTATTGTACTGAGGGAGGGGGGTGGGCTTTTGCTGTAAAAACTTCCTATTGAGACGGGTGGATTTGTATGTCATCTTCATGTTTCTTTAATATCTTCACTGTCCCAATTTCTTTGTGTTTGAAATCATCCAAGAGTTGTTGGTATTCTTCTTTCTTGGGCCATTCGATCTAATCAAAGTCCTCCTCTGTTGCAAAGGGCATATCTTCTAGAGAATACTTTTGAAGAGTTTGTATCATCTCATTTTGTGCTTTGTTATTATTGACGGGGTGAGTAATATCCTGCACATGGTCCCCAGTTATTGGCACATTGAGGAGACGACCTATCGTTCCATTTTTCAAAGGCAATTGCAAGAATGTGAGGTCCATCTCAAGGGTGCCACCTAACATTGTAGCAAACTTCCTAGATAACAACATTCCCCACACATCTGGGACATCAACTACCACGATGTCAACGTGGACCATCTTCTCTGGGTACTCCTTTAGGCGAACTTCAACATTCTCAACCACCCCGTGTGTGGGTATGGATTTAGATTCGAAACCACATACATTTCTATAAGGCCGCGTGACCTTCAAACCCACTTGTCGCATGACTTTGAGTGACATCATGTTGGCACCAACACCTGTATCTAACATGCAATTGTTGAGGTTCTTGCCGTTCATTGCCAACGTCATGAAGAAAGGAGGGTTTTCACCATATTGGACCCTGAAGTGATCAGCTTGCAACATAATAGGGTGGTCCATAGGTTCATCTGATCCCGAAAAGAAAGTGTCAAAGCGTTCCTTGATGGATGGGATCTTGATTGTTTCTCTTAGGGGGACGTTTACATGCATTTTTGATAATGCCCCTTCGAAGTCAAAGTTCAAGTCAACCTTGCCAGCCTTGGATGTCTTGGGAAGAAGCATTTTCAGGGGTGGGGGCTTTGCCTGATCAGCAGCGGGTTGTTTCAAATTCTTTCTTCTGTACACTTGAAATTCTTGTTTCTTTAGCTTTTCTCGTGATTCTTGATCCAGGTTGTTTATTACCGCCATCCTTGCTGATCTGGTTGCTTCTTTCACGGCTTCCTGATGTTCTGCATTTGTGATATTTATCTGAGGAAACTCCATGAAACAATCCATGTTGTTGACTCGTTGATGGCCACTATTGTAGGGGCACTCATGCTCCTAATGTGCTTCGCTGCATTCCAGGCACCAAGGATTTTCATCAACAACGTTTGCAGGGGCCAAAGTGTTTGGAACTTCATGCTCATTCTTTGGTTTATAAAATTGGCCCCCTTTCTGGAATTGCCCTTTGTATGGGACCTTGGGCGCCTGGGTCTAAGATCTTTCCAACTTGACAATCCTGTTCATCATTTCCTCTTGATTTTTTATGATACCATCCATAGAGGCTTGTAGCTTGGCGATACTAGTACATAGATTTGAAGTAGGCTCAACATTGTGAACTATCTTTGGTTTAGTGTCTATTCTCCCCCTTGGGTTAGCAAAAGGCTCAATCTTGGATGAAAGGAGGTTCCCTTCTATTTTAGTAGCGAGCTCTTGGGCTTCTTGAATGGACTGGGGGTTCTTGTCTCTAAGAAGATACCATAGTTGGCCATTGAAAGATATGGTGTAAACATGGACGAGGTAGTCATCTTTCGGATGATGGCTTGCGGGAATCCTTTGCAGTAAAGTCTCGAATCTGGCGTGGAACTCCCAAATGGACTCATTTTCATATTTTGCAAGGTTGTTCAGTCGGGTGAGGAGCATATTAGGGTCTTCTTTGACACTCCATCTTTTGTGAAAGGCCTCTTCAAGTCTATCCATGGTTTTGATGCTTCCATTGGGAAGGCTTAGGTACCAACGCCTTGAGGCATCATAAAGAGTAGCGGAGAACAATTTCAGGACTAGATCTTCAGCATCATCACTAATGGGGTGAAGCTGGAAAAATGCCCAAAAGTTGCTCATGTGCTCTTCGGCACTGATTGCATCAGTACCGGTAAATTTAGGCAACCACTTCTCATACTTGGGTGGCATTTGCCTAGGGTAGCTTGGTATGGCTGACATGTCTAACGGTTTGAAAAGAGTAGACGACCATTGTCTTTGATTGTTGGCTGGGTTCGTTGTAGCGGTCTGAGAGCTAGACATGATTCTTAAAGGAAGGCTCTTCCCGAAAAGTGATTTGACAACAGGAGAGTTCTTGGGAGGCTTCCTTCTGAAAGACAAAGGAGTATTATTGAACCTCTTTTTAGTTTGTGGAGTCGCCAGATAGTTCTCTTGAAACTATCAAAGAAAAGGGGAAAACACCCTAGTGGAGTCGCCAGGTAAGCTTGTAAGAAAAGGTCTCTGAGGCAAGGCTTACCGAAAAGATTTGTCGTTTGAGGAGAATTGACTCAATGTCCCCGGCAACGGCGCCAAAATGTTATCGCACAGTTTGTAGGGAGGATAAAAGCTTGAAGTTTGTAGGTCAAACTGGCGTAATAGGAACCTATCCCACCCAATGTCACCACGATGGGGAGGTTCTTTCTCTTTAGGGAGGTTAGGCCCAGGGGAGACGTCCCCGGTAACCTGGAGTTTTGAAGAGGCAAGGAATAGTAGGTCAAAGACAAGTTCTCCCCCCTTCACAAGTTACCACCAAAAGATAGTCCTGGCTAAACAACCAATAAAGATGAATAATAACCAAGTAGAGTCCCTACCCGAGAACAAAACAACAACAAACTGATACATGCAGGTCTTGGTTAGCACTTCATGTATATTAATGACTATCTAATATTTAAATAAGCAATTATGGCAATAAATATTGATGAAGTCAATGTTTATCAATATAGCAATGCAAATAATATCACTTCCTCAATAAATACTAAAATGACATGGCATTCAATGTAACAAATCAACACACCACCTAATAAATGCCTTTAACTACCATTCAATTGCTTATAAAATGAAACGTTGCTGCATCAAGATGAAATAACCAAGGGTGATGTCAACGTTCTAGGGTTAGTAGGTTAGGGTTAGTGTAGTTAGGGTTTCAATTTTGAAAGAATTTTGAGAGTTTTTGGATCAAATCACTTCAACGCTGGAGGCTTAGATCAGTGCCTTAGGGTTTAATGGAGTCAACAAGAAGGACGCAAGAGTTGAAGGAGGATGACTAAAGACTAGAGGGAAGGTTTCTGAAGTGTTGCAATGGCAGGGCTTCAGAGACAAAACCCTAGGGGAGAGAGGCTCACTCCGGTGTTGCTAAAGCAAGGCCTCGTGCTCTCTCCTCCTCCTTTAGATCAAATTGGCAAAACGGCTAGCTGACGATAAAGCAAAGACAACCAAAGCATAAGGGTTTGAAGAGGCAAGGTGTTGCTACAGCAAGGCCTTTTCAACAAACCCTAGAATGGTACGACCCTGGTGTAGAAGAACTAGGCCAAGGACGTCTCACTCTCTTTGGCTTCTGGATAGTACGACTAGCTCAGGGAGAAGAAGAAATGAGAGTGTAGCTATGGCTAGGCTCTCTCTTCCTTCTTTAATGGCTGAAAATTTCTCTATCAGGGGACATGAGACAAGGACCAATTAAATGTGCTTGTCACCTAGGGTTTTGATTCAACAAATTTATAAGTAATATGCAAGAAATTTAGACTACAGCCATTCATTAAGAAGTTTTGCAGAGAAAACACTTACAATTCATGAAGAAATAACCATGCAAACCCTAGTTGTAACACCTTCCTTAAAGAGAAACACCATAAATGCCAAAAAAGTCTTCCTTCAACAAGTACGCCTCTCTTAAATCAGCCAAAAAGCCCAATAGGGCGCTAAAATCAGACCTCACTAATGAGTGAGTGATGAATGATGATAAAATGAGGCTAAAAATCCCCAATATATAGTGTATCAATGACCTAATTTACTTTTTTAGGTCATAAAAAGGTCGACAAGGCCAAAATACCAAAATAATACTGTTTTGCATTAAATGTTCTTTTTAAAACCCTAATTGAGCAAAAGGTGAGACGTCACCCCTTCTAAGAGAGACATTAGCCCCTTTTAGGGCAAATGCAACAATAAAGAGCAAAACATTAGCCCTCTTTGGGCCTCTCCATCATGCCACACGTGCCAACTGCCCTGTCAAACTGTCACACACTTAAGGTGACGTCATGATCTCCTAGGTGACGTCCTGGGCCATCTAGGGCAAACGTTTCACTGGAAGTGGGTCAATCTCCCTAGGTCGGGCTTTGCCAAAGTGCCTCTAATGAAATGTCCTCTTCTTCTCCGGTGCAAAACCCTGATCAACCACCGTCCTGTCTCTGCCCCCTGATGGGGTCTCAGCATCCATCTGGTGGGCTCTTCAGCCCCATGGAGGTCCGCACTGATCATCTCCCCATGTGTACTGGTCCAAATGGTACCTGTCCGTCGGGCATGGTCTTGCACATCAAAAGCTACGCCCTCCATGGGCTCATTAGTCACAAAGATCATAGCAATGTCAATCACATTTCATCATTAACATTATTAAACATATGCATAAAAGCCCTGATATATCGCTCAATAGCTCAAAGACATTACAAAAACCTACAATACAAGATTGGAGAAAAAGACACGACGTCCTATTGGGCTAGTATCCACAAGAAAAGGAAAGTTCCCAAGAGGATTTTATCCAAGCCATGTAAGTGAGGTGATGTGGCTAGGGGATGTCTAGACATGTGGGTGAAGTGAGAGCCAAGGATGCATAATGTTATCTGTGGGTGCCTTTGTAGAAGGCGAGTTGTATCTGTCATGGATGCATTTTTTCCAAGCCCGTTCTTGCTTTTATTCTTTTCTTGCTTTATTCTTTTATTTGTTTTTTCTTCTTTTTTTATTCAAGGGCTAACTAGAGGACATTGCCTTGGCATGGTGACCAGAGCTGACAGTGTTACCCACAAGTACTTTCACAGAGATGAGAAGGCTGGCTCGTAATAAGACCCCCTTTCCCTTGGCCATGCAACCAAAGGTCATTGCCTTGGCGTGGTAACCAGATGGTGGCAATGTCATACTGTTAGGCACCCATGAACCTAATAGGCTGGCTGGTGATGAGACCCCCTATCCTCTTGACTAGGTCTTGTTTGTTATTTTCCAGGTCCCTCTTGTTTCTTGCTGAGAGGCCTTTTATTGCCTTCTCAAGGATCCCTGGGCGAAACATCTCGAGGTTTTATTTCTAGGCTTTTATCTTTTGCTAGCTGCTTTTACCTTCTGGGCCTTTAGCCCCTTCTTCCCACGAGATAAGGTGCAATCCTACAAACAGGTCAACCCAATGCCCGGACAAGGGAATGGGATAAATGAGCGGGGGATAAGATGAAACAGTGGTGCTAGATGAAACAGTGGTGCTATGATGGGAGTGGACGATGGCTTTTCAGAAATCCCCCTAGTGGCAAACCAAGACCTATGGGCACAGGCTTGCTAGGGCACCCTGTTAATCTCCCCAAGCATGGTCAAGTGGGCTAATGTAAGATCCAAGCAGTTGTTAGAGATAAAAGGAATTAGATGCATATATTTAAAGGTTTCAATGATCAGAAGTGACACATACCATGATACTTGGACCAATTACCTCATGGAGCAAGAACCTCTTCTGATACAAGACCAAGCCGATGGTGATGGACACTGCTGCTGCGGACAGGACAAAGTTGATGGAAGAAGAAAAAAGATGAGCCCTCCAGAGCCATGCTTAGGTCAATCCTGCTCTCAGTACTCCATGTCTAGGACCTGTGGGCCTCGAGACATGATCTCCTAGTTATCCCTAAAAATCGGGGATAACATGCTTCTCTTCGAAGAAGACTTCTTCTGAGGTTGAACTGGACATGTACTGTCTTTCATGGCTGCTACCATGGATATATACTTCATCATCTTCAATGGATCATAGGATTATCTCCCTCCTAATCCTTGCTTCATGTATGAGTGCATACAATCGGCTCTGTTATCGCACAGTTTGTAGGGTAGGTTTAAGTAGCTTGAAGGTAAGGCTCAAACTGGCGTAACAGGAGCTTCCCCACCCACTATCCCCACCCACTGTCGCCTCGATGGGGAGCTCTTTCTATTCAGGGTGGCTAATCCCAAGGGAGACGTCCCTAGTAATTTGGGGTTCTGAAGGAAAAGGATCGAGGGTTTAAGGCTCAAAGGTTAAGGTAAGCTTTCCCTTCACAGATTACTGCCAAAAGGATAGTCAAAGAGAAGCTATTCCACTGAAAGGGCACCTGTTTACGAGACAAGGCAATGATAAACTAAAATATGCCACAGTGGTTAGTACTTCAAAATATTAATGACTATCTTTAATACATATGAGCAATAATAAATGTAATTATTGACGAAGTCAATGATTGCTAATAAAGACAATGGCTTATATTACTTCTTCAATAAATACAAAAAACACTTGCATTCAATGTATAAAATAAATCCTTATGTTCTCACAATGCATTAAATATGCTCGTATATCAATGTTGTTGCTGCGTCACTATGCTACAAAGGTGACGTCAGCCCTAGTTCTAGGTTAGTTTTGAAGACAATGAGAAGAACGTTTTGCTAATTGAACTTATGAAAATGATCAACAACTCAAAGTCTATCAATGATGACAATACCGCAACGTTTTAAGCCAAACAAGAGTTCAAAACAAGTATGACGTCATCTTAGGGTTAGGGTTAAGTTAGCTAGACAACAAAGTGAACGTTTTGCCTTTTTAGCCAATGAAATTATTCAACACTTGTATGTCTATCAACAGATGACTCAGCCGCAACTTTGATGCTAAGCAAAGGTCAAAAAGAGGCAAGATGTCATCAACTAGCTAGGGTTAGTATGACGCTAGGGTTAGTTAGGGTTTCAATTTCTGAAAATTTGAAAGATTGTTTTAATACCAAAGACTCAACGTTGCAGATTTTAGACTAGCGCCTAGGGTATTATGGAGTCAAGGAGTGAGACTAATGGCTTGGGAGAATCTAAATATAAAGACGGGAGAGTTAGGCTTTGTAGTGCTGCAAAGGCAGGGCCACAAAGTCAAAACCCTAAGGGGAGGAGGCTCATTCCGGTGTTGCAAAAGCAAGGCCTCATGCTCCTCCCTCTTTCCTTAGAACTCTTTGGCAAAACGTCTAGCTTCAAAATATAAGTCTAGGGCTGAAAAGTGTTGTTGGTGCCAAGGCTTTTCAAACCCTAAGAGTCAAACCCTAGGTGTAAACTCAATTAGGCCTAGGACGTCTTCTTTTTTCAACTTATATCCAAAACTAACTCAGAAAAAAGAATGGCTAGTGTAGCTATGGCTAGGCTAAACCTTCTTTAATCAATGGCTAAACAAGTTTTTATCATGGGGACATGAAGCAACGACCTACTTGTGTGTTTGCTCCCTAGGGTTTCAATGATTAAGCAAATAATAACAATGTAACCATAAAAGTAAGCAATTTAACCTACAACCATTCAATCAAGAAGTTTTGCATGAAAAATATACTTACAAGTCAATGAAGAGCTAAATCAAACCCTAGTTGTAAACCTTCCAATGATAAAAACACCATATGCATGCCAAAAATGATCCTTCTCAAGTGTAGCGCCTCACTCCAAAAGCCAAGAATAACCAAGACAAAAGACTAAAAGAAGTCTCTCTCCAAGAGAGCAAGTTGTGTTGTGTCAAAATGAGGCTCAACGTCCTCAATTTATATCATCCAAATGACCTTTAATTACAAAAATAGGTCATTAAAACAGCCGACAAGGCTGACTTACAATAATTACATCATTTGTCACATTAAATGCTAAAATGCCAAAATTATGAGCTAAAAAGGGGACGTCAGGCCCCTCTGAGGGAGACGTTGGCCCTTATTGGGCATGATCAACATCCAGGAAGCAAAACATTGGCCCTTCTAGGGCTCCTGCAGGCTGCCACACGTGCCAAACGATCCAAGCACACTGCCACATCCTCCAGAAAACGTCCAGCCTACCCTGGTGGCATCCTGTCCATCAAAACCATCATCTCATCTGCAGGGGGTGATCCTCCCTAGGTCAATCTCTGCCTAAGTGTCCTGGTGAGAACGTCCTCCTGTCTTCTCCGTGCAAGGGCTCATCAAAACGTTGTCCTGCCTCTGCCATCCCAACAACCACCTGATGGGCTCTTCAGCCCCATGGAGGTTCAAGCTAATCATCTCCCCACGTGTACCGGTCCTCTGGTACCTGTCCGCCGGGTATGGTCCTGCACATCAAAGACTACGCCCTCCATGGGCTCATCAGTCCTAGAGATCATAGCAATGCAAATCATATTTCATCATTAAAGTTACCAAATAAATGCATGAAATCCCTAACATATCATCAACTAGCTCAAAGATATTACACAGATCAACTATACAAAGCTAAGGAAACTGACAGAACAACCTATTGGGCTAACACCCACAAGAGATGGAAAGTTTCCTCAGAAGATCATTCAAGCCATGTTTTATGAGGTGATATGGTTTTAGGGATGTCCAGTCACGGTAAGACCAAGGGCAGGTATTGTCTGTGGGTGCCTTTGTAGGAGGCGAGCTGTACCTGTCATGGATGCATTTTTTCCAAGCCCTTTATTGCCTTTATTTTTCTTTTATTGCTTTTCTTTCTTTTTTACTTCAAA
>JASDQU010102686.1:117053-138838 GCA_032191745.1 Picea mariana
TACAACAAGTATATCAGGTTCGTGGTTTGTTATTTGCTGTGCTGTGGGCGCTGTGTTAAATGTATTGCAGCAGTCACAAATAACTAATGCAATAAATATATTGAGTATTGCTGGAATAGAGGTGTCTTCACAACAGCCATCGATTGCTGCTATTTTATCTTGCTGTGCATGTTCATTACATTCCCGTGCCTTTAATTGCTGCTGTGTAATTTCTAAAGGTATTTACAGCCATTATTTARTCACATTGCTCCTTCAACTGTGAACTTTTTTTATTATAATTTTATGGGTTTTGTATAATAATGAAACAACACCTTATGCATTTAACTGGGGAGGTATAAGGGACTTAAAGACCACCAAATCAGCAAGCAAAACGCAGAAATACCCAGAAATTTCATCTTCAGCAGTCAAAACCCAAGCATGCAAAGTGTTTGACAAAAGTCCAACACCAGAATTGAAGGTTTTTCCTCACTTTACAACTTAGAATATTTCAGAGGCTTTGCACCGGAGAAGAGGAGGACGTTCCACCAGAGGCACCTTGGCAGAGCTTGACCTAGGGGGGTTGTGCCCTCTCCATTGGAACGTTGACCCTGGAAGGCCCAGGATGTCATCCAGCCTTGTGGATGTCTTGGGAGGCATATTTGGCAGTGTTGGCACATGTGGCAGGTTGGAGAAGCCCTAAGAGGGCTAACATTTTGCTCCAGGATGTTGCATTTGGCCTAGAAGGGGCTAACGTCTCCCTAAAGGGGGCATGACGTCTCTCTTTAGCTTGATTAGGGTTTAATTTTGAACTTTTAATGTAAAACATTATAATTTTTAGTATTTTGGCCTTGTCGGCCTTTTTATGACCTAAAGGTGAAATTAGGTCATGGTACAGTATAAATTGAGGATTTAAACCTTCGTTTTGATCATCATCTCTCACTCACTCATTAGTGAGGTCTGAAATTTGCGCTACACTTGGGTTCTTTGGCTGAAATTGTGAGGCGCACTTGTTGAAGGAAGGCATTTTTTAGATTTCTATTGGCATTTCTTGGCATTTCTTGATTGAAGGTGTTACAACTAGGGTTTGCTATGTTATTTCTTGATGAAATGTAAGTAAATTTCTGCAAAACTTCTTGATTGAATGGTTGTATTGTTATTTCTTGCATATATTGTTATAAACTTGTTGAATACACCCTAGGTGACAAGCACACATTGTAGGTCCTTGTCTCATGTCCCCGTCAAGATTTTTCAGCCATTTAATAAAGAGAGAAAGAGCCTAGCCTTAGCTACACTCTTTTCCCCCTCTTTATTTGCTATCCGTTTTACTTGTTGAGCTAAGAAGAAGAAGACACATCAGGGCCTAGTTCTCCTACACCTTGATGAGCCGATTTTCTAGGGTTTGTTGGTAAGGCCTTACCATAGCAACACGTTGCCTTGCAAATCCTCTTGTCTTAGTTTTATGCCCTTTTCTAAGCTAGTCGTTTTTGCCATTGACCTAAGGAAGGAGGAGAGAGCATTGAGGCCTAGTTCCCCTACACCAAAGTGAGCCTCTCTCCCCTAGGGTTTCATCCTTGAGGCCTTTCCTTAGCAACACCTCAAGGTCTAACCCTCTCGTCCTTAGACTTATTATTTTCACTTGATCCTTCAACTTTTGTGTCCTCTACTTTTGACTCCATTAACCCTAGGGCACTAATCTAAAGACCTCTTGTCTTGAGTAACCCTAGCCTAAGACTAACCCTACTAACTAAGTGTTGTCGTCATCTCTTGCTATTTATATCATTGTGCAGCTATCGTCCAACTTGTGAGCAATTGAATGGTTATTTAAGGGCATTACTAGAATGAAGTGTTGATTATTACATCGAATGCCATGTTTTCTTAGCATTTATTGAAGAAGTGACATTGTATCTCATTGCTATGTTATAAACATTGACTTCATCAATATTTATTATTCAATTGCTTATATATATCAGATAGTCATTTGATTACATGAAGTACTAACAGAGTGAGTAAGTTTGCAAGTATCTGTTTCTTGTTGCTTTGTCTCGGGTAGGTGTATCTCTATTTTTTTGGTTATACTTCTCTTTATTGGCTGTTAGCCAGACTATCTGATCGGTGGTGACTTGTGAGGGGGGAATTTACCTTTTATCTCATAATCCTTTGCCTTCTCAAAACCCCAGGTCACCGGGGACGTCTCCCCTGGGCCTTACCTCCCTAAACAAAAAGAACCTTCCCATTGAGGTGACATTGGGTGGGATTGGTTCCAGTTACGCCAGTTTTCCTCTTCACATCTGCTCTTATCCTAACTACAGACTATGCGATAACAGGCCCGATCTACTATTCTGGAGATTTTGGTGGCAGTTGGAGGCTCCTAGAGGGGAGAACGAAATCTCATTGATTCAGTCAAACTAGGAGGGCACAAACCAGTAGAGGGTTTGCTCAGTTGGAGGAGCAGAACTTCTTTGTTCAGCTTGAAACTTGGCCCGGTGGATTCTACCAGCCCGATCTACATTCCGAGAGAGTTTGGAGGTATTTGGAGCTCAGAAAGAGGAGGGTCGAAACTTGAGGGTTCATCAGCAACCAGAGCAGGGTGCAACTCAGCCAGTTGGAGGGGTTCTACAGTATATTGACCAGGTTCTCTTATCTTCAGTCTTATCCTGCATGCTATGAGCCTTTGAAGGCTTGGATCTCTTCTTAGGCAGACTTTGGGAGGCTATTATCTTTGTATTTCTTATTATTGTATCGGCTGGCAACCTATTTTGATATTATTGGGGTTTTCTTCCAGATCTGCAGATCTCTTGTGCAAAGGATCTTCCTACTATCTAAATAAAGGTCAGATTTGACATTATTGGTCTTATATTGGTGTTCTTTGTGTATCTTGTCTTGTTTATGATTATATGCTTCAAATCTATTATTCCATTGCTTAAACAAACACCAAGTAAACCCTTAATGTGCAACTTCATGAGTAAACCTGCAAATACATAAGCAAACATAACAAACAGTCAGCAGTTAGTGTTCCGAGCAAAAAAATTTGGCTCGGGAACATTACATAAATAAGTCATTTGTCACATGGAGATCACATTTTCAAGTAAGAATGTTTAAGGCAGATTTATCATGAAAAATAATCAGTAAAATTTTATAAACAAAACAATAGTTTGAAATCCCTAACTACAGATTTTATGTCATAACAGTACAAGAATTAAAAATCGAGTTTCAAATCACATATGATCTCCTGAAATAAGGCCCATAAGACCCACAAACAAATCAAGGGTCAGGCAAATATGCATCAAGAAAAAAGGTAGCCTATGTATGAGAGGCACACAATAAAAGGCTGCCTTGTCACAAGAGGTACAATTAAAGAAATATTTATGGTCATCCTTTGGGGACATGCTAGGATATTGGAAAACGATAACCAATATCTAAACAATAGATTAATTGTCATATAGTTAATGCACTTAGTGTACATATGCTATGGCAATAAGGTTAGTGATAAATGAGGCCTACATAGATTAAATAAAGTCAATGACACTCCTGTATAATTAATGACTTAGTTACATATGGTTGGTCGTCTTGGTGTGTCATCTCTCTCATGAAAAACTATGTATGTTGTCACGTTAACTATCGAATAATAGCTAATTTCCTCTCGCTTTTTCTGCAACTCTGCATTAATATCCATCTAAATCTTCTATGGTATCAAAGCCCAGTTTCTAGGGCTCCTGGGGGACACAATGTGACATTCACTTGCAATATAGACTACAGGCAATCTTAATTCATAGACAGGTAGAATTTCACCAGCTTGGCAAGTATTGAACACAGCGATACATGGGTTTAGGAATAGAATATATACAGCGGGGAGATGGCAAGCATATATATATATAGTTTCTAGGGCTCCTGGGGGACACGATGTGACATTCACTTGCAATATAGACTGCAGGCAATCTTAATTCATAGACAGGTAGAATTTCACCAGCTTGGCAAGTATTGAACACAGCAATACATGGGTTTAGGAATAGAATATATACGGCGGGGAGATGGCAAACATATATATATATATATGAGAAAATACCATGAGACATAAATGAATCAGATGACCATCCATCAATTAGATTTATAAGCATTCACGTCATTTATAACTATTGAAATTAACAAAATCGTATCTTGTCATAAACAACATTACTCTATCCCAAGTGCCATAGATAAGCCAACCCTTGTTAAGCACTTAATCAAGAACATGTCAGCTACTTCTAAACACAGACATCTAAATCCTAAAATTACTGAAACGCTGAATCCAACTGTTAGCATCTAACAAAAGAATACCCCCATTGCATCCCTAGAAGAAGTGTTAGAATCTGTGATTAAACCCAAATTTGGAGGTCAGCCAGCGACTCAACTGAGGTGTATTTGGGTTGGTCGATTGATTGACTGAACAGTTGACTAGGTGCTGTGAGGGTCAGTCAACTAACCCACTAGCACATAAAGGGCCTAAATTCATGGGTTTTTCTAACCATTTGGGACCGACTTGGATGATCAAAGTTAACTTAATCAACCATGTTTTAAGGGGATTGGTTAGGCACTCAAGTATAAATATAATTAAACATGTTCAGCTATTTGGAGATTCTTTACTAGTGATTAACTGGATGCTAGGTAGCGTTCAACAACACAATATTCATCACAAGCCCCTTGCTAATTAGTAAAACAGATAGCAACTTCTTTTGAAAGAATATCAATCACACATTTTCAAAGAATTAAATTAGGAGGCAAACACTCTTTCAAAGGAAGGTCAAGTTATGGTAGATGGTCTTATGGTTGTGGATGAATCAAGGGATGTAGTCTCTGTCTCTTTAGTGCACAATATCTGAAAAGGATTTCCTACTTTTCTGTTTCATCCCTAATGATAATTATCTTGTTTGTTGTTTATGTTACTTATCATTTCTGGCTAGTGATGACTACCTCAGTTAAGGTGTAGTTTTGGGAAAGGAGAGCATCCTAAGATATAATATCAAAAATGTGGGTTCTTTTTTATGTACTTTTTAAAGCATAGTTTCTGAATAGTAATATGTACAGTTAACTATCTATTTATGTATATGTTGAAGTTTTTGTTGTTGGGGGTATTCGACTATATGCGTTGACGGTTAGGTTTCTTGAGTCCACTTTTTCTTTCTGTGAAGTGCGAGAAGAACCTGAAAAATGTAATTTCCATTCTCTCTATGAATAGAAATTGCAATTTTTTTCTTTTGAAAAAAAAGGGATCAATAATCAACTGAAAGGACAATGGAAGATATGGTGGTTATAACTTTGAAAAGTTTGTCTTCTTTCTATACAAATTTAATTGAGGCATTGAACATTACTAGTACTTACTACTGATAAAAATCTAACATTTGAGCAGTTAAGCACTAAGCTCTTGCAGCAAGACAAATGGAAAAATCAATTTCGGAATAGCAGTGTGAATGAGTCTTTTAAGGTAGGACTTGTATTGAAGTTTAAGAGCAAGGATAGTAAACAAAGTGAAGAGAATGAAAGTAAATCTTCTGAGTCAGGTAAACATAGAAAAGTTATTAAATGCTTTTAATGTGGCAAGTTAGAGCATATAAGCAGAGTTTGCAAGAAGCGGTTGTAGAATGAAAAACACACAAGCGCATTCTTCCGATGATTACTACGGAAATAAAAATGTTAATTTGGCTGAACACGAGGAGGAAGAGTTCTATGTGTTCGTGGGAAAAAACAAGGATTCAAAGAGACGTAAGGATGATTCGTATATTGATTCAGGAGCATCTAGATATTTTACCAATAGTATTGATTGGTATGTTGATTTCGTAGAGGATAAATTTCAATATGATTCTGTGGTGTTGAGTGGCAGAAAAGGATACGGGATTGGAGGAAAGGGAAATGCCCTATTTCAACTAAGAGCTAAGAAGTTATCGATTAAACATCTCTATTACGTTCCTTGTTTGGCAAAAAATCTACTTACAATTAGTATAACAAAGCATAGCCCACAATTACATATAAATTTCAATGATAATAAGTGTTTTGTTGTTACTTAGAGTAGCAAAATGATGGTTGCTATAGGTGTGGAAGAAGAAGGTTTATTCCAATTGATAGTAGTTGAAAATCCTGGACTGCTTCAGCACAAAGATGGCTGTAAGACTCAGCCATAATGCCTAGGCCAAAGAGGTATCAAGTGAGACAGAACTCGGGAAATGAAGCCCTAGATGATGTTGCAGCTGAAACAAATCAAAATAAGCAAATAAGAGAAGGCAAACAGCAGGTATATTATGCATCATCCGTTGTAATTCATAAAAAGAAGACCCTCAAGGAGGGTGAATATGAAGTGGTAAAGAAGAAGATCCTTAGGGAGGGTGAAGATGTAGTGGCAAAATAAGTTGCTGCTTCCTTAGAGAAGTAAAAACAAAATTTCAATATGTTGTAACACCAAGATGTGGAGGAGGTGAGTTAAATGGATAAGCCAAGTTCAAAGTCAATGGTGGAAAGGCTAAATATTCAGCCAGCATTGGTTCTCATCCAACTGGTGAGTCAATGGTCAGACAAAAGGATGGTGACGTAAATTATACTTCATCAACCTTGTCTAATACAGTTCACTTTCAATCACTAATTTGAAAATCTTATCTTGTGCACTGCAAACATCTTGCTTGTCCAAAGCTTTTGTCTTTTTGCATTTTGAACAAGCATGTAAAATGACCATTATGCTAAGTTGCAAGAAATGCTACGCCACCCCCTCTGTTTCCCCCGCCAAAACGAGCCGAAACACGGGTATGGGTACGGTACGGTCGGGAAACGTCGTCCGTTGTACCGTACGACGTTTCCCAATTTGGAACGTTGTACGGTACGGCCGGCGACATTTCCCGGCCATACCATCCTGTACGGCCGACATTTTGGGCGTTCTAAAGCGCTATAGAGGCGGAAAAAAAAATAGGGGGTCGTGGGGCCCCCAAACAGTCAATTATAATTTTTTTTTGCCTTTTCTATATTCTCCAATGAGAATAAAATTGATTTTCTCCCTTGTTTTTCATTTCAAAAAGAAATTTCTAGAAACTAATAGAAACCCTAAATCTCCTTCCTTTGCTATAAGAAACCACTTGCTTCACTCATTCCTCACACTTTCATTAGCAAGAGGAGCTTCCTACAGTAGTAACAAGGAGATTGTGTGTGGTTTTCGTGAGCAGATTTCTTTTCTATTTGGTGAACATATTTATTTTATGTTTGCTTAATAGATTTATTTGTTCTCTTGGTGAGCATTAGCAAATTCTTGTTTTGTTTTGTGAACAAATTTTCTTCTTGTTTTTGCAGCGTTCATGGCTTCTCAAAGGGTTGTTTCATCTGCCCCTAGAGCTGCTAAAGTAAGCTGGCAGCAAGAATACTATCCTCTTTGGAGGCATGTTACCAAGGTCAAGGCTATGGGTGCTAGTGGAGGTTCATGGGAATGGAGGTGCAATTTATGCAAGAAGGATAAGACCTTCAAGGGATCTTACACAAGAGTCAAGGCTCACATTTTGCATGAAGGGAAGGGTATTGAAGGTTGTCCACATACTCTTGATCTGCAGGTGAGGGATAAATTCCAGAAAAAGCATGATGATGCTCAAAAAATTAAGGATAATAGAGCCAAGTTTGCTATGCATGGCACTAGCAAGCATCCTCCTTCCTTGGGTGTTAGCAATGAGCCAAGGATTGTTCATGAAGCAAGGAAGAGGAGGGCGCTAGAGGTAGGAAACGAGATATCCAAAGGCCCTAGAGGACAAGGTGCAGCTACAGACAACAGATTGATGAAGATGTTCAACAATCAAAAAAGAGAAGAAATAGAGTCAAGAGTGGCAAGGGCCGTATTTGCATGTGGCATCCCATTTAATGTGGTTCGGTCCTCCTATTGGAAGGATATGGTGAAGGCAATTAACGAGGCTCCTCAAGGTTTCAAGGGGCCAAACTATGAAAAATTCAGAACAGTGTTGCTCCAAAAAGAGAGGGCATTGATTCATGATATTCTCAAACCAGTTCATAGCTCATGGACCAACACAGGGGTTTCCATTATCTTTGATGGATGGACTAATACAAAGCGGAGGCCCTTGGTCAATGTTATTGCATCATCACCAACAGGAGCGATGTTCTTAAGAGCAGAAGATTGTTCTGGCAAGGTAAAAGATAGCAAATTCATTGCTGATATTTTAATTTCTGCTATTGAACAAGTAGGGCCAGCAAATGTGGTGCAAGTTATCACAGATAATGCACTCGTTTGCAAAGTTGTAGGCTTGATTGTTGAGAGTAGATATCATCATAATTTTTGGACTCCTTGCATAGTCCATAATTTATATATGATTTTAGAAGAGATTGAGGCAAAAATTGAATGGATTAAGGAGGCCACAGGGCAAGCTAGAGAGATCATTAAATTCATCACCAACCACCACCAGTCTCAAGAAATGTATCGAGAATACTCCAAATTGGAGTTGCTCAAAGTTGCTAAGACAAGGTATGCCTCAAACTTCATCATGTTGTGCCGCATTGTTGAGGTCAAAAGTGCATTGATGAGTATGGTGGTGGGTGTGACTTGGGCTGAGTGGAAACAGGCAGATTCAGAGAGAGGAAGTATGGTGTGGAGGGTGTTGATTGATGAGGATTGGTGGAGTAAGGTAGAGTTCTTGCTCAAGTTTACATTACCTGTATTTGAGCTTCTCCGAGATGCAGAAACAGACAAACCTTTCCTAGGAGAGATTTATGATGGCATGGATACCATGGTTGCGAAAACCATGGAAATTATTATACAGGAGGTGAAGATTTTATAGGTCCTATCAGCTTGCCAACTGGGTCTGTCTTTGACCACAGTTAGGCTCTAAGTTTCAACTACCAGGTAAAGTATTTGCTATTGTTTTATAACAGCCAACAGTCCAAGTGTTACTTGTTGATTTGTTACAGTTATACCTTCGATTTTGGGTGCTCTAGCATGTAGTTTGTGTCCAAATGTTAGCACATGCATACCAAAATAAATACAACACACCTATAAATCTTTACAGCTGAAAAGAGATCTAAGAGACTAATCAACGCATTTGTGTATACGGGTATTTTTGGTCAACATGACCCTGGATAAAACCCCCCGGGGGAAAACCAGTTTGGAATGTATATGTATATATGAGGAAAGAAGAAGAAGGAATACAGCTAATACAATAAATGATGGAACCTGATACAATAGCAACTCGATCTGAGTTGATATACAAGCCCAAAACCTCCAAGAGCGCCCCAGAATGGTGTGCCCAACATGCAAGCTACCAAATCCACTGAATCTGCTCCAACTGCTAACAGTGAGCTCAGATCTGGAAACTCCTCCACAGTAATGAAGCTTTGATGAATGGATTTCCTCTGCAACTGATCTCACTGCAATCCGATGGCTAGAAGTCCCTCAACAACTGATGTGCCCCAATCTGGCAATGCGCCCTCCACAGAAGTAGAACCTCTCCAGTAAATAAATGAAGCAAGTAGCTAGTAGCCTTCCTTCATGAAAGCTAGCGCCCAAGCTCAAGCATCCTCACAAAACTGACCTCATGCTCATCCTCCAAGAGCTCCTCTCACAATGAACAAATGAGTGAATGAACAAATGCGCCCTCCTTCACCCTTTGCACCCCTCTTTGACATCCAAAAGGAAACCTAGAATATCAATGGTGGAGATCATCTCATCTCCCATCTAATCGATGGTTGAGATCTCTCCATAAATATCTAAATCACAAACCCACTTTGGGTTAAGTTTCCTAAGTCAACTTTATGTCTCTAATTCACCCCTTTGTGAATTAATAGTCACTTTTAGGCCAAAATGACTAAATTTCACTTTAGACCAAGTCAAAGTAAAATTAGACAAAAGTACAAGGTACAAAGTGTAATGTCCTTCCCTCATGTGCTAAGGAGGTCATAAGCACATGGGGAACACCTCCCAAGGTACAAAACTCAACAGGAGGCTCCCACTCTATTTTTTGTTGAGGTTGATTTTTTTGAGCATGTGAGGTCCATCATTGTTACTAGATGGAATGGCTTTAACACTCCATTGCACACTTTGGCAGATGCTCTAAATCTCAAATTTTATGATGAGGAGTTCATTGCTCAAAGCAATGGGAAGAGGAAGGCCCCACATAAGGACAAGGAGGTGGCCACAGAGTGAAAAAAGCCTTCTAGAGATTGCTTCCATCTTCTCAACAAACAAAGGTGAGGGAGGAATTTGCTTGTTTTGCTGCTGGATTAGAGGAATTTGCAGACATCTCAGCTTTTGAGAAGAGAAGCACCATGAACCCGATTAAATGTTGGACTTGTCATGGGGTAAATGGTGTATATTTGCAAAGCCTTGCCACTCGTATTCTATCACAAGTGGCAAGCTCTTCATCAGCAGAAAGGAAATGGAGCACCTATGGTTTCATTCATTCTGTGAAGCGCAACAAGTTGGGATTGCAGAAGGCTGAGGATCTTGCATAAGTGCATTCAAACCTCCGCCTTGTGTCTCGCAAGGGTGAAGAATATACAAGTGGGTCTCATAAAGAGTGGGATGTGGACGCAGAAAACCCAGACTTAGAGATCTCTCTTGCTGCTCTTGATATTGTTGATGATGCAAGTGGAAGTGGAATTCAAATTGCCTCTTCTTCCTATCGAGACTCTAGTTCTGTTGAACATGCATCCTATTCTATTTTTTATGATGAGGATGAGGATCAGTATGATATGTATTAGGATATGTAATTGTAGTTGCCTTTAGCTCATGTTTTTTTTCATTTTCAGTACATACAGCCTCATTTATAAAGGTTGATTTTGGATGTAAAGCCTCATCTATAAAGGCTAATTTTGGATTTTGCTACTTGCATTATGTAATGAATGATATTGATCATCTATGGGAGTTAATATGGACACAGTTTTCCTTCTAAAATGTCATTTATGTGTATCATTATGTTTTTCTTGTAATATAATGTTTTATTTAAAAAAAAACTATATATATATATATATATATATATATTTTATTTTTTTTAATATATACGATGTTTCCCCCGACGTTTCCATTTTTTGAGGGCCTATTCTGTACCATCCCGGTTTCGGAAACTTAGAAACGTTTCCCCGTTTCGTGCAACTTAGCCATTATGGGAGGAGGGTGTTAGAGATAATGGTCATATTTAGAACTTAGACATATTAGGAGATAGGCGTATAATAAAATCTCACTAATAAAGTGATGCAATCATGAGGCATTTAAAATGGTAATTAATGTAGTGGTTATTAGTTAGGTATTTGGGAGTTACCTAACATAGTCCTCTTCTCCTACTATGTAATGAGACATTCTATCATCTAATGAGATGAATGAATCCACTCTTTCTCATTCATATGTGTATTCGTATCCATACATGTGTGCTTAAAAACAACAAATTATACTCGCATGATTATCTGCATGTGGAAAAAGATTTATGGATAATCTTGTAATATAGGGAATACTCAAAGACCACAATTTAAAAGTTAATATAAGTGAGGGGTATTACCCCTTATTTTGCATGAGCCCTACACTAGTGAATTTTTTCACTACTCTTGTGATTTTTACCACAAAGGTAGGTTCTACAAGTTGATGGAGCTTTGAATGGCCTAGGGTTTATGGTTTCACTTGATGCATTGGTTGATAGACATGATGTAATGGATGCCCTGATGATGTTTCACTTGGTACACTTGCTTATCATGGAGAAAAAGCATTGCACTTGATGATCTAGCTTTCACATGGGTTAGAGGTGGATAGTACATGATGACACATACCTCCCTTGATGGAATGCCCTAGCTCCATTGGGCATATTTGACAATGTATTGGCATCTTCATTTGATTGGCTTCATGATGGTGTACAGCGCGTGGCATTCTCCCCTTGTTATAGCTTGATTTCACATTCATTTAGGTTGACTAGCCATCGTCTAAGCATGATTGGAGCCTTGGTTCAAGAACGCCCTAGGTCTCATGGATGCTTTCTGTTGCCGTCCTAATACACACTTGCTAACGTGAGCTAAGTCCGACTCACTTAGTGTGTCCTTGGAGGCACAATGCCTAGGTTCTCAGTTCACACTGTCACCTTGACTGGAACCTCTTCCTTCTAGGCTTACTCCTAGGGAAGCCAAGGGGGGTAGTCCCTAGTTACTAGATGTGATTTAACTTTATGTTCTAGGAGTTAATTTTAATTGTTTAAAGGCTAAGGGGGAAAACTAGCCTAGGATGTTAAGGCAGCAAATGCAAAGTGCAAGTCTATCTATATGTCAATCAGCCCTTTCCCTAAGTCAACTAAGACTAGTGCCTAAGGTTGGGCAATGGGGTCAACTAAGTTGAAGGGTGGTTCAATTACAAAAATATTACAATTTAAACAAGTTGAACTATCCCCAAACCAAATATTACAAGTACTTACAATAAGAAATCAAAGATGTTATAATGTTTACACAATACACAAATAGATACAAATGAACAAGCCATAAGTGATATCAAAATGTGAAAACCAAGAGATATTCAATTCATAAACAATTACATAAGCCAAGCATGCCCCAATAGCACTTACTCTATTGGACTGCCTTCACTGGCAACCATAAAAACACTAAAGACCCAAGAAGGTGATGCTTCCCCAAGTGGGATACTCAACCCCTTCTTGAATCACACCACAATAAGCAAATGAAGTAAGATGTACAATGTTTAACTCATATGCTCATCAAGACATAAAAGACATGAACCATGTAGTTGCAAGAAAGATAAAAGAAACATGAAATTATCACCAATGTGTGTTCCTAAGCATACATCTAAGTCCCCCAACACAACGTGGATGATCTATGCAACTAAATGGTTAAGGAGTTTCTTAAAAGTTAAGTTAATTTTATTTTCCCTCCCCCTAAACTATGTTGGTGCCTTAAACTTCCTCCTCCCTTGGCCAAATGACTGTCGGGTGCTCAAGATAGTAAGGCAACGAGGCCCACCCTAGCTTCCCAGGTCAGTCCTGACAGTAAGAGTTCTCCCGGAAAGGATCCCCTTAAGGATCATGGGACGATCCCCCACCACTTCCCCCCGGGTATCCCTCAAACCCGTTTTAGATGGTGGAGATGGATGAATAAAGCTCCTAAGTTGTCTAGAATGTTATTATGACCTCGGGTGGGTCTTTAGGTGTGTTGGGTTGATTTTAAAAGTGTTTTAGGTGCTTAAAATTTTACTTTTTAGCGCAAAACCGAATTGAAAATGATGGAAAAAATGTGCTTGCAAGATGTAAAATCGATAACCATAAACACATATAACATTAATGGAAATCTACAAGAGATGTATCATTCATTTATTTAACCACTCCACATGTAAACTTGAAAGGACATGTGAGATTAAGGCAAGAACAACTTGCCACTTATAACAGAAAACTTGCTTGAAAAAAGTAGAGTTATGAATGTGAAATGTTTAGCCCATAAAGCAAGATAACATGAGTGCTTGAAATGTAAAGTTGAAAATGTAGTATTTTAGACCATGAGATAAGATAACATGAATGAAAAGAAAGCTTACAAGATAACCATCATTTACACATCATTCCATTCATCATCATTAGCATGTAATTGCAAAAAAGGAAAGGGCAAGAACAACTTGCCATAATGATAATGATAATGAGACTTAGAGATTAACCATTCATCAACACATATTGTATGTTAAACCCATGTAAAAGTAGATGTGCTTGAAATGGAAATTTAGCAAATGTGAGAGATCTATTGTCCTAAACCATGAAAAGATCACATGTGCTATATAGAACAAAACTTAGAAAATAAATGTGAATAACTTAAAGAGGAGATTAGTTGTACCACTTAAGCATAACTTAAATCATTCATCCATGAGACATTAGAAGCATGTAAAGGGAAATAACTTAAAAGAGAAAGCAAGATTATTGTGATGACTATTCTAGACCATATTTAGACCATGAGAGCATATAATCATCCCAACAAGTAAGTTTCCCTTAAGCCTAGCGATTTTGGGAATTACTCTCCCAAGGTGCAGGCACATTAACTTATCAAAAATAAAAGAAACTTTTTTGTAAAAAATGAAACCACTTACAATGGCCAAGGTGGAGGCAAGCCTACCATTTTTGGCCAAAGAGGGTTGTTAAATGAATAAACAAATTATTAAAATGAAAAGGCCACACTACCTTGCCTTATGGACAAGAGGGGCCAACAAATAGATGAAAATAAACTTGAAAGAAAGCAAGCTAACCTAGCCCAACAATATTGGGGATTTCTCTCCCGAGGTGTAGGCAATTATTATGTTAGTTTATGATTATACAAAAAGAATCAATGAAATAGAAGAAGGAAACTTGGATTTACAAAAAGAAAGGTAAGGAAATAGTTACCCAACTTGTGGAAGTTCTTGGGGAAGTCTTGAGAAATGATTTGGGCGGCGTTTTCCCTTGTTGCTGGTAAGAACCTGCAAAAACCAGCAAGCAAAAGCTTGCTGGAAATGCTGCAAAACACACACAAATGTCAAAAAAAAATTATGTTTTTACACAGAAAATTTTCCACAAATAAATCTCCAATTTGAAATATAAATTTGTGACCTATCTAAGATAAGTTAGCTACAGAAAATGGTATGAAAGGACAGCAATATATCAGATCCAAATCAAAAAGGAAGAAGTTTATGCAAGCTTTGGCTGGAAACTCTTCTAAAGTCTCTTCCAACCAACTCTTGTGAGACAAATCTGCACACTAAAACAAGATGTGAGTCCAAAACAGCATAATATGATGATATAGAATAGCAAAATGAACTAATTCACAATACTAACTAACCAACATATATAGATCAGCAGCACTAGTGTCTAATGATCTACCCAAACAAACTAATTTGCTCAAGATACTAGCTACAAACCCACAAAATGTAAAGGAACAAAATCACCTCATATTCAATGGACAAATCTGACTAGTCTAGATTGATCCAAAATCCTCCAAAGCTTTTATTATTGAAACCAAATGGGAGAGCCTTGAAGCAACTAATTGCTCCAATGCTCTCAAGAGAAATGAGTGAAATGTGAGATGGCAAGAGCAAGATGGGTGAGGCAAAAATTCAATAGCATAACTTTAGCTCAAAGAATGGTGAGTTGGGAGTGAGGAGAGGGATCTATTTATACTTGGAGAAGCAAAGATACCTCTCTTGGATCAATGCCAAATGTCCACAACCAAGCATAAGAGTAGATCTCAAGGCTAGGGCACACCATCTAGGGTTTGAAAACTAGATCTAGGGTGTAGGAAAATGTAGGAGGTGTTGGGATCAAGCAAAGTGGTGTGGGAGGCCTTGGGATTGATGCCAAGGAAGGTGAGAGGTCTCAAATAATTTTTAAAAAATCATTTGTGGAGTTTCTAGAAGAGGGGGGGCGTAACTCCTCTTGGAGGGGGCAAAAAAAGGGTGAAAATAAAGAAATGGAGGGGGATTAATGAGAAAAAATGAGTGGGATCATCCTAGGAGGTGATGTGGGGGTCAAAGGGAGTCATAACTTATGAGAGGGGGCCCCAAATAAGTCACAACAACATCCACCAAGGAAAAACGTCACTTCCCCTAGGGGGCCATGATTTTTGAGTGTAAAAGGTGGGTAAGGGGTTAGAATAGGTTGGCAAAGGTTGGGAGGGTTAGGTAAAGTCTAATCTTGCTCTTGTCCACCTTCAAACTCACCCATTAACTCTTTTTAACAAAAATTACAAAAATGACTTAGCAATTAAAATTGTTGTTTTGACTGACTTTGACTCCAGGTGGACAAATGCATAGCAAACTTTGTCCGACTGAGCTGAAACTTGGTCTATGGGTGTAGGGGGTGCCATTCCATTTCTTTTGAGCACAAATACCCCTATCAAAAACCCAAAGACCCAGTTTTTACAATATTTGCTCAAAAACAATTAATTAATTAAATAATTAAAATTCCAACCTTCGAAAAATTAATTAATTTTAATTAATAAAAAAAAACCTATCTAGACTCGACGAAATTCCGCGAAACTTTCTACACTGTCTGGCATGGTCATTTACATCATTCCTAAACAATAGCTACCAAAGGATGAGACCATTAGAACGTCGTTCACCACTTTGGAGGAATTATTGCATGTGTGAGGGAAAAACTCATGGGAAATCAACCAGGCTAAAAAGCCCAGTTGACAACCTGAGGATAAAAAACCCTCGGTGAAAAGAACTCTCCCAATGAAAACATCCCAAGGTACCTAACCTAACTATGATCCATGCAGACTTATTACATTATTAACCCACGCAGGGGTGCGGAAATTTCGTTTACAAAAATTTGTGCTGGAGCATAAAATGCCCAAGTAGAACCAATACTGTCTTCAACATACTTGCATCTAATGATGCATACTTCATGGCACATGAGTTGACCCCCTAGTTGAATAGGCGGTCAACACTTTCCACGTGTAGATGGATGGCCTGTGATGTGAAGAATGGTTTCATGTAGAGTTCCCCCTTTCTTTGGATCACATTTGGAGGCACATGTTCATTTATCGTCATTTTATGCAACTTTTAATGAGGTCATTCCATTTCTTGATGAGTTGGTTGACCGTTTTGGTGACTTGGAATATGGTTAATGATGATTTGGCTCATTCTTCCTTGGACCTAGCACTTTTCACATATGTTGAGAAAGTTGGAGTGAAGCGCTCTACCTTGTGAGGCCACCTTGCACACCTTCTCATGCATTATTGGTTCACACATGCCACTTTGAAGGAGTGGCTTGCACACATGTGGTGGCATAGTCTTATTCTATTATTTGATAAGGGACCACCCCCCTTATTCATGGGGAATTAATGACATTCCACATGTATTCTTCATAGAGTTGATGCCTTGTTTCATGGATCCACTAGCTTGGTGCTTAATTTGAGTATAATGTCCACCTTTTAAGGCCTCATCACTCACTCTTCCATGCCTTTATCGATGAGACATTTCTCTTGGAGAGCTCACATGTGTTATCTTTGGGGATTTGACTTGGTTCATACCCTTTGTTTAAGAAACATCCACCATAAAGAAGAGGACGTCCAGTTTCTTTGAAGTTTTATTGCACATTTACTCATATTTGGAGGAGGATGTCTCACTCAAAGGGTCACACGTGCCACCTTATGAGGTTTCTCTCTTGGTCTTTGCATACTTCGAGGAGGACATCTCACCTTGGAGAGCTACTTGTCCTTTCTTTGAGAGTTTTTACTTGGATGCTTCACCTTGGAGAACCAAAACTCCACATTGGAAGAGATCTACGATTTCAAACCCTAAACCTAGGGTTTTCATTGCTTATCTTGAGGAGTCAGTTATAGATTGCTACATTCGAAGGCCTTTCGATGCTAGAGGAGGATATTTAACACATCGTGCGCCCTCTTTGATGGAGATGTCCCACGTTCATGGGGCCATTTTGGTTGGAGGCTTGTACATGTGGGTTGACCACCTTGTTATTTTATGTATTTTTGGTTAGTAGTTGGAGGATATTGTTTCTTTACTCCTCCCTAGGCTAGATCTAGGGTTTTGACCTTAGATATTGTTATTGTAGATAAAGATGGAGATCAAACCTCTATAAGGTTTTGCTCTCTTCATCATTTCTTATAGTTGGATTTTTGGAGTTTCCCCTCCTTGGAGCTTTATGGATACATCTTTCTTGGAGCATATGTGAAGTGTAAGGGTTCTCTCCTTTGAATGTGTGACTTATGGTTCTAATGCTTCTAAATTGTTGCTCATGGATGTAGAGTTGCTAGAACTTATTTTGTTGGGCCAAGAGAGAAGGGTATATCTACCACGTTGGAAGGGTTTTATGTGAGTTTCCTCTCCCTTTTTCCCTTTGATATCTTATTCATGAATGTATTATCTTGCTCCTATCATCTTCTAGATTTATTTCTTCGATCTTGTAATACTTGATTGTATAGGACACATCCCCTTAGCAATGTTTTGATGTGACACTTTCAAGGTCCTCCTAGCATTTATTCACTTCCATTTTTAACAATGTTAAGTTCTTCTTGGGACACGCATATTGTGTTCCTTCTAGTCTTAACCCTTTGATAAGCCTACCTTCGTGGATTGACCTCTTGACTCCATTTTTTCAATTGGCACTAATCTCTAGATCCCTCCATCAATCTTGTAACTCCTTCAAAAAATACAAAAACATTGTTTTACCAAAGCTAATCTCTTATCACCTTGTGCCTCATTGTTTAGTTTTGGTAATCCTACTTAGGGATACCCCCCTTGAGTCAGAGGAGAGCCAGCCTAAAGAGAAGAGGATAGGTTGTTTAGGTGACAATGGTAGTCATCCTAGTAGTTCCTTCTCGGGTTGCACCTTGTGGATTTGGGCTTTTATCATTAAGTGTGAATTGGGGTAAGGGGGGGAAAATAGCTTACTATGGATACTTACAAAATGATCACTAATGATCTAAATGTGGGTCATACTTAAAGAAGATTTCCACCAAGCAGCATAAAAGAATTAGAATCACATTTCGATGCAACTTTTGTCTAAAGTTCAGATCTATCACAAAAGGTATTTTGTGATTCTCTTATCCATCCACATGTAAATCTTGTGCAATGCTAATGTAAGAAAATGATAGGGATCTTTTCTACTAAGTGAATGAAGAGCTTACAAGAAAGGCCATTCTGACCATGTAATGTTTTAATGAGCATGTGTGCAGTGAGGAAAGCATATTTGTTACACAACTGCCTCTCATTGAAACATGGAAATGAATATGTACATCCATATTAAAAGAGCTCCAGATTTATACTTAAATAAGATAACGTCATAAGTTAAATATTCCATATCCTTTCTGAGGATAGCTACAGTGTCAATACGATGGAATTTAACTCTGAGAACTTGATATATGCCGAAAAGGAAGGTCGGTAGCTTGCAGTTTGTCATAACACTGGCACCTCTACCATGCTACTTTTCACATAATTAGTGCAATCTTCCACTTAAAGAAGAATATATCCATTAATGTAAGAGAAGAACTGATAATGCAAAACACAACCTGCAAGATCCTAAGTCATTCAATATACCTTTCCCTTCCGTAGTAGTATAGGTTCACTTCCTGTCATATCTACCACAGTGGATGGATCTGCCAAACGAACACCACCATCAACAACGAAGTCTACACCCTGAAATTATCATTGTGCAGAATCCTAAGTCTCAGAACAAACATGAAATAAATCAACCAGTGGGGGTAAGTGTGCACTATTTTACAGGGGTTAAAAGTCTGAAATTTAGCCATTCCTTTGATCTCTATAGATGGAATAAGGACAAAAAATTTGACTGAGATAAAAACCAGTATGATATGACTACCAAAATTGACCCCATTCTAAAGAATATACTCCAAGAAACAAAAAAATCTTAACAGAAATATCGACTAAATAAACACTCTAAAGTATAGCATCTACGAACTCAATCTGGACTACTGTACACATTCAAGAATAAATTTAAATTACAGTGAACAGCAAATCGTATGTTATCTTTCTAAATGGATGTGATTACCATAATGAACCAAATTCAAAAGTATATACTCCAAGCAACAATAAAATCTAAGTGACAATATCCACTAAATAGTAAATAAACATTTTAACCTGCAGCATATATGAATTCGATCAGGACTACAGTACACATTCAAGAGAGATATTAAAAGTCAAAACACAGTGACAATTAAATTGGTGTATTAGTGTTTTAAACAGACTTCGGATGCAAGGAAAAAAAAGTTGAAAAAATAACTGCTTATAACTGGTCCAAACGGCAAGAAGTACATAATAACTTGATGTCCATCAGAATGCCACTTCCGAACTAATTATGTTACTGTGAGGATTTCAAATAGTTCAAGCAAATATTTTTATCTCTGCATCCATACCTCCTGGCTCATGCTTGCACCATAAATGTCAGCAATGACCGCCGGATCAATCATCCATTCATCATCTGCAGTCTTCACACTGAACCAAACATTACAAGAGCACTGTTAAGCTAAACTTATAGGCCATAATTTGGAGAGTGTTATGCATTCTAAAAAGGATAATCGGCTTTCTTGATTCTGTCTATATCAACATCTGAGCTGGGATTATAAAGTCAATCTGGACTCGGATCCAGTGAAAAACCTTGAGCAAAGCAAAGGTCCATCCAGTTTTTCTAAGATAGCTTGGCATATAGCATCATTAGGCATCCGAACCCCAACACACTTTCGAGAAACATGTTTAGCCCTAGAAGTCCCAGGTTTCACACATTGTTTCGGCAATTCTTTGCTTGCTGGTAATACAAAGGTATACTGCATTAACAGGCAAATCACAACATCAGGCACGCCTGCAATCAAACACATTCATAACAATTTGGGAAAACTGAAGAGCCTAAGACAGGGATTAAGGTAATTATTACAGGTCCTGGTAGGCATTGATGAGCAGCACGGAACATATTGCCTTGGCCTTGGCTGTTACCGCATGGGAAGCCCGTCGTATAAGTGTCTATATCTCGGAAGGAACGGCATAATATACTAAGAGGCTGTCAGCAACAACACAGTCAAATAAGAATAAAACAGTGTTGAAACAAAAACATAAAAGTCACACATACCTTACTTCATTTCTATGATCTATTTTATTGTGATACCAAAGAAAAAATGTGCATAGAGTTTTATAGCCACCTTCTTTGTATCCATGCCTTTTATTCTGCACACAACATGAAAGACTGTTATTTATTATTTCAACTGGCTCTACATGATCTTTAATTGTTTTTCTACTAATAGTGAATTCCAGTCTGGTTGTTGAGAAGTAATTTGTTCTAGTGCAGAAGCCCTTGGTACCTCTAAAGAAAAAAACTAGCATTAGATATCTACAAGTTCACAAACATGAAAGAATTCAGAGTTTAGCAGACCTGTGAATACGGTCAACAGCCATCGGATTCTTGACATCACTAACAAATGCATACCTGTAGACAACAGTTCAAAGTATTTAGCTGAAGATGTGTAAACAAAAGGAAGAAAATATTGCGAAATGAGCTTTATTACCAATTGCTGAAACCATAGATAGGGTTGAGACTGAGATAGACACAAGAACACAATTTTATTTAAGAAAATACTTCACACCATTACAACCTATGTTGCAGGAAACGTGGGACCTGGTGCTGTACCAGGCACATTTCCGTATGGAAACACGGAAAGACATTTGGTACAGTCTTGAAACGCGTTTCAAGCTGTACAAACATGTTCCATGTGTGAGAAACGCATTTCAAGGCCATATCACACGTCCTTACAGTGCATTTCCAAAAACAGTTGCCTGATTTTGCCTTAATTCGACTGTTGGGACCCACAATTTTGGCTTTAATGCCTAATTAAAGGTAAATTGTGAATTAATGAGACTTCTAGAAGCCTCTAAGACCAGAAATGTTTCTTTAAAAGAGAATTTCACTCCATGAGCATATCCAAGAGGGGACGGATGCCTTCTAAATCAGGTATTGATCTCCCTGCTATTATTCGCCAACGACTTGGTCTTGTTGGCCCTCCACTCCTGAGGACCTGCAAAGACATATTGATGCACTGGCCAACTTTTGTAACCTTCAACAGTTGATGGTCAACCTGGGTAAAACCAAGGTTTTGATCTTCAACGCATCGAAGAATTCTCTTACAGACTTACATTTCTACTACCGGGGGGCAGAGATTGAGATCACTGTTGACCGCCTGTTTAGCACAGAGGTCAACTCATTATCATGAAGATTATTCTATGTCAGAGACAGAGATGGTTCTACTGGGTGTTTTATACACCAGCACTTAAATTTTTGTAAACGGGATTTCTGCACCCCTGCGAGGGTATATAATGTAATAATGTCTGCATGGATCATAGT
>JASDQU010102686.1:150923-169077 GCA_032191745.1 Picea mariana
TTAGCTAATTTTTAGATGGCATATTGAAGTGATAATTATTCATAGATCTCTATCATAAGTTGCTAAGCTATATTGCCTTTCAAAGTTATCATTTTCTCATAACTTAGCAAGTTAGATATATGTGGTATTGGTTAGAAGTTTAAGCACACTTTGAATACACCTTTTGCTCACGGCCTAGGTTGCCTTCTGGCTGCACATAACACATTAGATTAGTAACTCATATATGCTTATGGTTTAATTTTTCATACACACTTTGGATGCACATATGGTGATCTCGTTTATGTTTTGATTTGATAGCTTAACACTTGTGCTAATAATCTAAATCTTTCAATTCATTAAGCTCTCACACATCTTAAAATTCTGCAAGTAATTTATATCACTTCATGCACTCATGGTTTAAACATCTAATGCTTTAAAGTTTAATCTTTTTGTTTATATTGCTATCACTTCACATATTGGTAAATGGTTTAATTTTTCATTATATCACAAGTGACCTTCATGTGATGTTAGTTTAGATGGTCTAGACACATATATCTTACAGTGCTTATGTTTTGGATGTGAATGGTTTAGTGCTCTCGCTCATAGTTTCATTTATCTTCTACGCTCACACACATCTCAAATCATTGCAAGTATCTTTAACCATCTTACATGCTTTTAGTTCAAACACCTAATTGCCTTAAAGCTTAATCTTTCTTGTTGGTATATCATATGTGAATGGTCTATGGTTCTATATTTCGACATCTTGTATAATCTTTACATGTGATGCCCATTTAGTTGTTTCAACATTGTGATATCTATTGCTATATCTTTACATGTCAATGATGGTATAATTGCAATCTCTTAAGCACTCGTTTCGGACATTTTTGCTCACGGCCATTCGCTAAAACACTAAAATAAAACTGTCTAAAACTCTCTAAAATTAACCCAACACACCTTAAAGACCCACCCGAGGGTCCCTAAAACATTTAGCAACATTCTAGGGGTCTTTAGCAACTATTTCCATCATCTAAAACGGGTTTGGAGGACAGTCCGGCGGAAGTGGCGGGGGACCGTCCCGTGATTTCGTTGGGGAGATCCCGTGTCTGTGACTACTCCTTACTTGCAGTGGCGACGGGCTGATCTTGGAAGCTAGGCTGGGGTTCAAAGCCCAGTATCTTGAGCACCGGGCAGTTATTTGGTGGAATTGGAAGTTAAGACACAAATCTAGTTAGGGGGTTGGGAACATAAAATTCTTAAGAAAGTATATTAGTTGCATAGATCACTTTGTGGATGTTTGGGAAGTAGATGTATTGATAGGCCCACACACTTGTGATAATCTCATTGCTATATCTCTTTATTGCAACTATTCGTATTTTTATTTCATGTGATGTGATATATTGGTTCATTTATCATTGAATATCTGGTTAGCTAATCTTTTGTGGTCTGGATAAAGCGAGTGATTGAGTATCCCACTTGGGGAGGCATCACTTGCTTTGATCCTTAAGTGCTTGAGTGGTTAGTTGCTAGTGAAGGCAGTCCAAGTGGAGTAAGTGCCACTTGGGGCATGCTTGGCCCTAGGGTGTAATTTGTTTATATCTCTTGTTCATATCTTATATATCTTGTATCTATTTGTTGTATCTTGCTATATAACTTGTAAATCTTGTATAAGCTTTCTAACACCTAATATTTCTTTGTATAGTTCTTATACTGGTTTAGGGTAGTTTAGTTTGTTTTCATTGTAATACCTCTTTGTAACGAACCACCCTTACACATAGTTGACCCCATTGCCCAACCTTAGGCACTAGTCCTTAGTTGACTTAGGGAAAGGGCTGCTTCACATCTTAGACTTGGTCTTGCACTTGCATTGCTGCTTGTCATTTTAGGCTAGTTTTTCCTGTGGCCTATAATCAATTGAAACTAACTCCTAGAACATTGTAATTAAAATTAATTTAGTAACTAGGGACAACCCCCCTTGGCTTCCCTAGGAGTAAGCCTAGACGGAAGAAGTTCCTGTCAAGGTGACAATGTGGGCAGGAACTTAGACATTGTGTCTCCGAGGGCACACTAAGTGAGCAGGACTTAGCTCACGTTTGCAAGTGTGCATAAGGGCGACAACAATCACCACAACCTACACTTATCTGGGAGTACAGTTCACGGGGCCTCATTTCAGTATGCGACAAGCTCTTCAACCTAGATTCAGTAAAGGGTATGATTCCCTAGCCCTCATCAAGAGACAATGCTTCTTGGGTCAGTTTCAGGACAGCTTGTCCAAAACTCTACATCATGGAGGCGATTATCAAACCCACAATTCTATATGGCTACGAGATCTGAGGGCCAAGCTTGTTAAAGATAGACTGGGCCAGGTTGGAGGGGGTTCAGACCCTACCTCTTAGGCGCATCATCCGTTGTAAGCGGACGATTCCACAACCCATTATTCAGGCAAAGTTTGGTGTCCACCCATTCCGCCTTGAGGTCATTTTTCACTTGGTCTCTTTCCTTCGTAGA
Organism: Picea mariana; assembly: GCA_032191745.1. Classification (NCBI taxonomy): domain Eukaryota; kingdom Viridiplantae; phylum Streptophyta; class Pinopsida; order Pinales; family Pinaceae; genus Picea; species Picea mariana. Next base: position 153,408 of record JASDQU010102686.1, read on the forward strand.
GTTAGATCTTTCAGAGACTTTACCATCGGGAGAGAGCGGTACCCCTACCTTGCTCTTTTCTCCTCGGAGGCTCTTGCTTCAGAACCCCCCTCAAGCTGTGCACGTGGTTGGTTCTCAGAGGCATCTCGGCTTCTCCAGTCGATGACTATCTCCCCCGAGTGCCTTCCCCTGTTCAATTTCTCCCTTGATACACCATGTCATCTCTTGTCGACTAAATAGGTATTGAATTAGGCTATTAGAGAGGACATCTACAGACTATATATTCAGGTCACTTAGACCTCGCCTCCGATGAGCCTGGGCTTGAAGATGTCCTTCTATCTAGAGCATTTTTTGGAGTTGCAAGATGGCATCGTCATTCGCCCCCTTTATGCACGCAGGCATTGGATGCACTCACTCAGGATCCCTTTGGGTCAACTCCGGATCGGATCTCAGGGACTCCGGATTTTAGACAGACCACCATATACCACGGTCTGATAGGATTTGCCAGAAGTTCCATTTACAGGAGCCGGAGACAGAGGTGCACCTCATCTTTAGGTGCCCCATATACTATGAGATCAGAGGACGCTACCATTGCCTATATGGGGACTCAGGGGGCTTAATCTCTATTTTCTTTCAATACCAGAACCAAAGATGCCTAGCCCTCTTCATCAGGGAAATCTCCAGCCACAGATCTAGCTCTTGCATGCCCCACCTCACCCTAGGATGACCAGTATAATCACCTCATACTTTCATGTTGACCCATCAGATCGAAGCAACAAACGACAGGCTAAGTCCCAAAGTGCACTGGATAGGAGATTGGTGAGGCCCTGTGTCTCTCCTTAGCCTCCCCCCTAGGGAGACAGATCGTTATCATCTAGACCGACCTCTGAACAATACATCAGTCCATACATCCTCAAAGAGATAGAGGGATGAGCTCCAAATAAATCCATAGCAGGGCACCTCCCTCTGCCAGACCACCTCCTAGTCTCAGATAGGCTCTTAGAGATCTATCCAAAGTTTCTTTTTTTCAGCCTTGAATGCTAGGAGTATCCCTCGCTTCTACATCGTCCCCAGGATCATACAGTTGGACCCCCCGATAGTCCTTAAGGTCACCGACAACAAGCCAGTGCCTAGTTCGACCCCTCACCATCAGTCATCCAACCCCGGAGACCTTGACAGCAGCATCGTTAGACCTCTCTCTCACTCTCTCTCTTTCTCTTGACAGACTTTTGAGTTGGGCATACTCACTTTTATTTTGGATCACTGTACCTTTGTTATGGTTATATTATATATACTTTTTGCAGCTACACTACTTTAGGTTTCTTTCTTTGTGTGTTTTTTTTTCGGCATTATCGAGGAGTTGCGATTGCACTCCCACATTGTACTCATACTTGTTGTAGCTTTCAGTCCCATTGACCTACTTTTGTGTTCATTTGTTGGACATTAATAAAATTATCCTATCTTATCTTATCTCATTTTGCCTCACACGGTTTGACCAAAAATGTTGGCAATTAATGGTAATGTTAAATTCTTGAAGTAAAATCATAAAAACGAAAGATAAAGGAAATCCCAACATAAAAGGAAAGAGGAAAGATGCAAGAAATATCAACTTAAAAGGAAAGATAAAAAAAGATAAAGGAAATGCCAACTTAAAAGGAAAGAGAAAAGATAAAGGAAATGTCAACTTTTACTTAAATTTTTAACATTACCATTAATTGTTTCAAGATGTTTGGGAGTGGTTCCACCCTCATCAAACTTCATATGGAAAAAGTAGAATTTCATATCCCATTCAAAATTCAACAAACTTAATAGTTTCCAGGATTTCAAGATTGGTAGGATTGCAGCATTTTCATTGGATTCTATCATGTATGAGGGTATGGGATTGGCATTTAATCAAGAGCACCAAGCCCTTTATGTACCACTATGTTGGTGGTATTCACTGTTGAACTCCTTTGTAATGACTTAGCAAAAATATACCCTTCACTCAAACCAAAATCATTGATTAGGCATGTTAAGCTATTTCTACCATATTTTTAAGGCTTGGATTAGGCAATTTCATCAAAATTGAGTGGTGTTGACTAATGTCCCTAGAGGATCAAGGTAGAGGCAAAGGGTGATACTAATGATGAGGATCTCAATATAAGTGACAGTGGAACATTGCTTGTCATTTAAATGTTCTTGCTCATTTAGTCATAATGCTTTATTTCAAAGTTTCAATATAATGTGCTATTTATAAAATAGCACATTATTATATCACATTTCCCGTTTCCAAATTTTGGGGGGCTCACGTTTTGAAAGTGCATACTCGTTTCTCCATATCATGCAACTTACGTTACAACAGGAATCTGCCTCTCTTATATAGAGTTCGAGAGGTCTTGTTTGTCCTATTATCACAAGATTTGCACTTATGCAAAGCCCTCCACAAGATCCCAAATATTATGTAACTATAGAAGAATCTATTACTGTCACCTAAGTAGAGACTTCCCTCGTTTTAGTGATGGAAGAGGTACGCCACAAGGGTGGCTTCCCTAAAGCCCTCAAGGGATCAAATAGCAAGATTTAGCCAAGCCTACCGCCCCCTATCTTGATCACTTGTTAGTTAGGTCTAGGTCTAGGAAAGGGGTAAAGGATAACGAGACAATTGTTGCACCTGCACGAGACAATAAACAACTTGCAGCATATATAGACAATTATCAAGTTATAGACAAATAATAAATGCTATGGCCGTTGCAAATTACAGCAGTAAACTAGGTTTATAACAGCAATTAGAACTTTGCAACAGCAGCAACATAAGTGCTCAGAAATGTAGCAATTTAACATGAAAAGTAAGCATTCATCAAGCATAAAATTATCCAATTGCTAGAAGTAATTTCTAAACAAGATACGCCACTTATAGATGGGTGTATGCGGCAATTTAATGTAGTTTTCAGTGGCTATAGAAAACTTTTAAAACAGCAGCAAGAAATAGTGAAAGTTTGCTAGGGTTAGGGTTAGCAATGTTAGTTAAATGTTTGAGAGAATGAGAAAAATGGTTTGTACAACTACTTTAACCACAAAAATACCTCTAGATTAGTGTCGTTGTCCTCTACGGATTATGGAGTTTCAAATTCATTAGCTTGAAGATTGATCTAGATGAAAAAAGAGAGGCAAAGTCCAAACCCTAAGGTGCAAACACACTTGGGCCTTAGGTTTTTAAACAATAAGGAAGAAGGTACCCATGGTGCAAACGCACTTGGGCCCTAGGTGTTTTTTTTCCCTTCCCCTAGCTTCACTAGGTCAAGGATACTGGCAACAAGATAGCAATTTAACCATTTAACATTAGCAAGACAACATAAGATTGCAGAAAATTACTTTCCAAGAATCAAGAGCATCAAACCCTAATTGCAGAAATTATACATCCTGTTATTGCGCAATTTGTACTTGCCCAAAAGCCAAAGGCAAGTGAATAATAAATTGGCGTAATAGGAGGTTGTCCTATCACTGTCACCTAACAAGACACCTCTTTCTCTTTAGGAGTGGTACCCCAGGGGAGACGTCCCCAGTGACTTGGGGGTTTGAGAAGGCGAAGGTAAAAGTATCAAGAAAGTCCCACCCCTCTCACAGGTCACTCTAATCAAAAGTTCCAAAGGTTTTAATAAGATGAAGCAAAGTAATATGTAAGTGTACCTGCCCAGAACAAGACAACAAGAAGAATACTATTTCCAAGTACCATATGATGTTAGTGCTTCATAAAACCATCGAATTTGATAGAAAGAACAAGCTGATATAAATCCTGAAGCAACACAAGTATTTATAACAGCAATGTATATATACCAATGGCTTCACAATTATGCCTCAACAAAGCTTCAAAAATGACCAAAAATGATAACATAAGCTTCACAAAATGCTAGTAACTGTCAGAAGCAATGATGGCAATGTATAATCAGCTTTAAAACTTGCTTTTGAGATGAAATTGCTGCTGTTATAGATGGTTGTAGCACTCTTTTGCAACAGCAGGAAAATAGTTAGTAGGTTAGTCTAATCTAAAGTTAGAAGTAGTTAGTATAGGTCTTAAAGTAGAAGGTTTAAGAGTTGTTTTAGTCAATCAATCACTTGCAAGGTATGAACTAGTGCCTTTTAGGGTAAATGGAGTCAATATTGCAGCGGCAATTCTTAGAGGGAAAACACAAATGATAATAGGTGAGCTAAAGGAAGAGGTGTTGGTAACCTAAGGCCTCAATATCCAAAACCCTTTAAGGAAAAAAGTGTTAGGAAGTAGGTAACCCTAGGCCCTAGCGATTTCCTTCTTCTTTAGGTCAAGCTTGAATTAAAATATGAAAGCTTAATGAAGCAATAATACTAGAGTGCTAGTAAAGTAGGGCCCTAGTATATCCTTCAAGGGAGGTGTCTTCTAGCAAAATCATGTAGGTGACGAGTTATTAAGAAAAGGATAATAACATGTGCTTTTCTCCTAGGGTTTCACACTAGCAATTTCAGAATCTTATAAATGAACAGGTAAATACACCATAAACATTGAAAAAAAAGAAGGATTGCAGATTTCTACTTACTTCATCAAGAATAATCTAGTCACAAACCCTAGTTGAAGACTTTCCACCATGAAAATGCAAAAATACACCAAGATAAGCTCCCTCCAAGAGTTGTGCACCACTTAGTTCAGCCAATAATCCTTAAAAGAGGCTGAATTTCAGACCTCACACTAGTGTGAGTGAAAGATGATGAAAAATATAAGATATTTTTCCCTTATTTATACAATACAAGTGACCTTTAATTACATTTTAGGTCAAAAAAGGCCGACATGGGCAGTTTAAATCAAAAATCCTTTTTTACAAAAAATTGACAATTAAAACCCTAATTTTATCTTTTAGGGATGACGTCATGCCCCTCCTAGGGTGACGTTGGGCCCCTTCTTGGAACGCTAGGCCTCCAAAGTGAAACGTTAGGGCTCAAAACCCCTCAGAAACTGCCACACGTGCCAACCAAGTTGTCCTCATGCCTAAAACCCCAACTGGATGACGTCAAGGCTCAGAATGATGATCTCAGGGGCCTTCAAGGGCCAACGTCATGGTGGGAGGGTAAGACCCCCCTGGGTCCAGGCCCGCCAAAGTGCCTCTGGTGGAACGTCCTCCCTTTTCTCTAGTGCAAGCCTCCAGTATCCCTCTGCCCCTGGTTGGGGTATCAGCCTCCATCTGGTGGGATTTTAGCCCCATGGAGGTCTGAGCTAATCATCTCCCCATATGTACCTATCCGTCGGGCATGGTCCTGCAGCAACAAGTACGCTCTCCATGGGCTCATAAGTCACGGGGATCATAGCAATGTCAATCACATCTAATAATCAAGTTACCCAAACATGTGTATCAAACCCCCCTTACCCAGACAAATGCTCAAGACGTTATGCTATTTGACAAGCCAGGTTTAGAGAGGGTCTCAGGATGTCCTATTGGGCTAATCCTCCTCATGTGTGGGGTGTTTCCAGGTTAAGACCAATCTAGGTCATGTAAATGCATGAGATGGTGTAGGGGATGTTTGGGCAAGGGGTGCAGTGATAACAGGGAAATGTAGGTCTTACGTGTGGGTACCTCTGTAGAGGTTGAGCTACACCTTGTCATGGATGCAATTGTTTCCTAGCCCATTCAATGCCTTTTTACTCTTTGTCTTATTTGCTTTTTCTTTCAAGAGAATAGTTGGAGGACACTGCCCTGGCGTGGTGACCAGTGGTGACAGCTTTACCCATAAGCATTTCACGAAGATAAGAAGGTTGGCTCGTGATAAGACCCCCTTTCCCTTGGCTATGCCACCAAGAACCACTACCCTAGCTTGGTGACCAGATGAATAGTAATGTCATACTGCTACATGCCCATGGACCTAATAGGCTAGCTCATGATGAGACCCCCTATCCACCAACTAGGTCTTGAGTTTCATTTTATTTTATGGGTCCCCTCTTTTTCTTGCTGAAAAGCCTTTTATTGCTTTCTCGAGGATCCCTGGGCGAAGTATCTCAAGGTTTGATCTTGGCTTTTAACTTTTGCCAGCTACTTTTACCCTCTGTGCCTTTAGCCCCTTCATTCCACAAGGCAAGGTACAACCCTTACTAGCTTGGAAAACCCAATGCCCGAACCAATGTAGGGGATAGATGAGAGGGAAAATGATGAAAAGTGATAAGTATGGAAGGAATGGACGATGACCTTTCATAGACCCACCCAGTGGCAACTCATCCCTAAGGGAACCAACTTACTAGAGCACTCTGTCATCCCCCCCAGGTATGAACAAGTTAAAAGGCATAATTTCCAAGAAAACATCATGAAACAAAAGAGAATTCAATGCACATATTCAAATGTTTTGAGAATCAAAGTGACACATACCATGATACTCGGACTCATTACCTCATGCAGCAAGACCCGCTGCTAATTCAGAATAAGGCCGATGGGATGGATGTTATTGTTGCTGATAGATGGGAGGCGCTAAAGAAAAGATGGGCCCTCTAGGGCCAAGCTCAAGTCAATATGGCTCTCGATACTCCGTGCCTAGGACCTGTGGGCCTCAAGACATAATCTCCTTAGTTATCCCTAAGATAGGGGATAACATCTCGCTCCAACTCGGGGACATGTGCTCACCGTAGAGCGCATGAGAACCTCAACATCTCTGGCATGACCTGCGACCTGCTAGATCTCAACAAAAACGATCAGTAATCTCTTGGGGTGGTGATATCACCCCTGGCTCATATATGATAGAATGAAATAGAAATAAGCAATCATATATACAAATGTAAATATGACTATTCTAGCATGAAATGCAGATGGTATATACAATGAATGCAAATGCCTACCTACTTACATGTGCTTACCTGTGAAGTCAAATCTTTGCCCCTTGATGGGGTTTGAGGAGGTGTCCACTAACCAATAATGGACGTCTTCTTCCTTCCAACGTGGATAGATAGTAGGTATCACTGACTGACTTCATCCCGACTCTGAAAGGTCCAAGCCAAAATTGTGCACTCCCTTTGACATTAGTAGGCTCTCCCTTTTTTGTATCCCACATCCAGACCGTATCTCCCTCTTGGTAATCCTTTGTCTTAAATTTGGTTGTTTCTTGTATAACTCTAGTACATTTTCTTGAGGAAGGAGGGTGGGATTCTGCTGTGAAGACTTCCTGCTGGGATGGTCTAATCAATATGTCATCTTCTCCTTTCTTTAAAAACTTGACAGTCCCAACTTCTTTATCCTTGTATTTGTCTAGGAGTTGATGATACTCTTCCTTCTTCGACCACTGTACTTGATCAAAATCTTTCTTTGAAGCAAAAGGCAAATCATCAGGGGAAAATATAGGAAGACTTTCTTTGATTGGCTCATGTGTTTCGCTAGTTCCAATATCATCATCAATTTCCTGCACATGGACCTTGGCCATTGGCACATTTGGGAGACAGTTTATCGTTCCATCATTCAAATGTAAGATCCATCTCTAAGGTGCTTCCCAGCATTGCAACAAACTTCCTGGACAATAGCATTCCCCATACATCTGGGACATCGACTACCACAATATACATGTGGATCACTCTCTCGGGATATCTTCCAAGGCATACTTTAACATTCTGAACTACCCCATGAGTGGGTATGGCCCTAGATTCAAAACAACACACATTCTTGTAAGGCCGTGTGGCCTTTAGACCTAATTTTTCCATGACCTTCAAAGACATCATGGTAGCACCTGCCCCTGAATCAAGCATACAATTGTTAAGGCATTTGTTATTAATCAACAAGGTCATGAAGAAAGGCGGATGTCCATCATATTGAACCCTAAAGTGATCTGCTTGTAACATGATAGGAGGGTCCATTGGCTCATCTGAACTTTTGAAAAAAAAAATCGAATCTTTCTTTTACAGATGGGACTTTGATGACTTCCCTTAATGGAATGGTCACCTGCATTTTTGCCAATGCACCTTCAAAATCAAAGCTCAAGTCCACTTTATCATGGGAGGATTTTTAGGAAGAAGTATGTTCATAGGTGGAGGTCTTGTCTGTGAAATTACAGGCCCAGTAGAGAGAGGTTGGTTCATTCTTTTTTGCCTAGTGTATACTTGGAACTCTTGCTTCTTCAACTTTTCTCTCGACTCTTGGTCAAGGTTATTTATCACCTCCATCCTAGCCTTCCTGGCTGCTTCCTTTATGCCTTCTTGATGTTCTTCAAGTGTGACATTAAGGCAATATTGAGGACCTTCAATGGTATGATTAACAACGTTCACTTGGTCATGTTCAACATTGTTCAGAGGACACTCATGCTCCCAATGTGAATCTCTGCACTGTAAGCACCAAGGGTTTTCATCTACTATGTTTGCAGGGGATAAAGTATTAGGAACCTCTTGATCATTCTTTGGTCTAAAAATTTGATTCCCTTTCTGAAATTGCCCTTTGTAAGGAACCCTAGGAGCTTGTTGCTGAGCTCTTTCTAGATTGACAATCCTATTCATCATTAGTTCTTGGGTTTTTACCATGCCATCTACAATCAGTTGTTTCTTTTCCAAGCTAGCGCTAATATCTGAGGTAGGTTCAACATTGTGGACTATCTTAGGTTTAGCATCCATTCTGACTCTTGGGGCAGAGAAAGTCTCGACTCTAGATGATGATAGGTTGTCTTCAATCCTTGTAGCTACCTCTTGGGATTCTTGGATTGTTTTAGGGGCTTTATCTCTGAGGAGATATCTCAGTTGTCCTGTAAAGGCTTTGGTATAAAGAAAGAGAAGGAAACTATCAGAAGGATGATGGCTCACTGGGATCTTCTGCATCAAATTTTCAAATTTATCATGGAATTCTCTAAAAAAATTCAAATTTATCATGGAATTCTCTAACGGTTTCATTCTCTTGTTTTGTGAGGTTATTCAGCTTTATCAACAGCATGTTGGGGTCTTCCTTGACACTCCATCGTTTGAGGAATATTTCCTCCAATCTATCCATGGTTTTAATACTAGCATCGGGGAGACCATTGTACCAACGTCTAGCGCCATCATGAAGGGTAGCAGAGAACAATTTCATAGCTAGATCCTCAACATCATCACTGATGGGATGAAGCTGAAAGAAGGCCAAGAAATTATTCATATGATCCTCGGCACTGACGGCATCATTACCAGTGAATTTAGGCAACCATTTCTCATACTTAGGGGGCATTTGCCTAGGGTATCTTGGTATGCTCGTCATGTCTAACGGTTTGAAGAGCTTGGATGACCATTGCTTCTGGATATTATCTTGGTTTGGATTAACAGTCTGAGTTCCTGCGCTAGACATCGTGTTCAAAGGAAGATTGCCTCTAAATAATGATTTTACTACATGAGAGTTTCAGGGAGGTTTTCTTCTAAAGGGTTTGGGAAGGTTGGTATACCTCCCTGAGGTTTGTGGAGTCGCCAGATAATTTTCTTGAAACTATCAAAGGGATGATGGGATCACCCGCAGTGGAGTCGCCAAGTAAGCTTTGTAAAATAAAGGCTTACCGAAAAGTGTCGTCTTTGAGGAGAATTGACTCTGTGTTCCCCGGCAATCACGCCAAAATGTTATCGCACAATTTGTACTTGCCCAAAAGCCAAAGGCAAATGAACAATAAATTGGCGTAAAAAGAGGTTGTCCTATCACTGTCAGCTAAACAAGACACCTCTTTCTCTTTAGGAGTGGTACCCTAGGGGAGACGTCCCTAGTGACATGTGGGTTTCAAAAGGCTAAGGTAAAAGTATCAAGAAAGTCCCACCCCTCTCACAGGTCACTCTGATCAAAAGTTCCAAAGGTTTTGATAAGATGAAGCAAAGTAATATTTAAGTGTACCTGCCCAGAACAAGACAACAAGAAAAATACTATTTGCAAGTACCATATGATGTTAGTGCTTCATAAAACCATAGACTTTGATAGAAAGAACAAGTTGATATAAAAGCTGAAGCAACAGAAGTAATTATAACAGCAATGTATATATAGCAATAGCTTCACAATTATGCCTCAACAAAGCTTCAAAAATGACCAAAAATGATAACATAAGCTTCACAAAATGCTAGTAATTATCAGAAGCAATGATGGCAATGTATAATCACCTTTAAAACTTGCTTTTAAGATGAAATTGTTGTTGTTATAGATGGTTGTAGCACTCTTTTGCAACAACAGAAAAATAGTTAGTAGGTTAGTCTAATCTAAAGTTAGAAGTAGTTAGTATAGGTCTTAAAGTAGAAGGTTTAAGAGTTGTTTTAGTCAATCAATCACTCGAAAGGTATGAACTAGTGCCTTTTAGGGTAAATGGAGTCAATATTGCAGTGGCAATTCTTAGAGGGAAAACGCAAATGATAATAGGTGAGCTAAAGGAAGAGGGAGGATGGTTGAGGTATTAGTAATCTAAGGCCTCAATATCCAAAACCCTAGAAAAAAAAAGTGCTAGGAAGTAGGTAACCCTAGGCCCTAGCGATTTCCTTCTTTTTTAGGTCAAGCTTGAAATAAAATATGAAAGCTTAATGAAGCAATAATACTAGAGTGCTACAAAGGTAGGGCCCTAGTATATACTTCAAGAGAGGTGTCTTCTAGCAAAATCAAGTAGGGTGACGAGTAATTAAGAAAAGGACAATAACATGTGCTTTTCTCCTAGGGTTTCACACTAGCAATTTCATAATCTTATAAATGAACAAGTAAATACACCATAACCATTCAAAACAAAGAAGGATTGTAGATTTCTACTTACTTCATCAAGAATAATCTAGTCACAAACCCTAGTTGAAGACTTTCCACCATGAAAATGCAAAAATACACCAAGATAAGCTCCCTCCAAGAGTTGCGCACCACTTAGTTCAGCCAATAAGCCTTAAAAGAGGCTGAATTTCAGACCTCAAACTTCTGTGAGTGAAAAATGATGAAAAATATAAGAGATTTTTCCCTTATTTATACAATACAAGTGACCTTTAATTACATTTTAGGTCAAAAAAGGCAGACATGGACAGTTTACATCAAAAATCCAGTTTTACATAAAATTGACAATTAAAACCCTAATTTTATCTTTTAGGGATGACATCATGCCCCTCCTAGGGTGACGTTGGGCCCCTTCTTGGAACACTAGGCCTCCAAAGTGAAACATTAGGGCTCAAAACCCCTCGAAAACTGCCACACGTGCCAACCAGGTTGTCCTCGTGCCTAAAACCCCAACTGGATGACGTCAAGGCTGAAAATGATGATGTCAAGGGCCTTCAAGGGCCAACGTCATGGTGGGAGGGCAAGACCCCCCTGGGTCTAGTCCCGCCAAAGTGCCTCTGGTGGAACATCCTCCCTTTTCTCTGGTGCAAGCCTGAGGTATCCCTCTGCCCCTGGCTGGTGTTAGAATATAGAAGATGGTGTGCTCGTTTTACCATTGACGATACCTTCGTCACCCAACCATAGGCCGAAGCCTCCCTCCGAGCACCTTAACCTTGACTGAGAATTCCTCCAGAAGCAAACCCTAGGCTAGATAGCCAAACAAAGGGTAGCGCATCATTCCCTAAGGATAGCGCATCACAAAAAAGCTGATCAGATAGTCCAAACCCTAGCCAAGAGATATTCAACCCAATACTGAAACTTGTTGCTGCTGCAGCTGCAACTGCAACCCTCCTCCACATGTGCGCACCAAACTGCAACAACAATGCGCACCAACTGGGAAACTGCAATTCTGAGATGCTACAAATGAGAACTGGCGCCTTGTATTTATAGTAGTTCTGCCAGTTTTGTTGGGGCCGACTTCTCCTTCTAGATAAGTGTATGTTCAGTATATTATTATTATTTCTGGCCGACTTCTTCTCATGAAGGCTAATAACCTAATATAAATTATCTTCTTGAGCCAACAAGGCTTCTAGGGTTATTAGTTAACTCATTAGGGTTTCTCTTGCTTCCTGGAGTCTTCTATTCTCATCAAGTTCATTCGTGGAGGTAAATACCTCTTGCAGCTACCATAATATTAACACTCCCTCCTAGCTAGAGAGGTATTTACAGGTAATGGACTTGAGCACAAAAACATACCATTTACCCGGTAGCATCAATATAGTCATCTAGACTATTTCATGACTAGATCATGAGCATCACCATCACCATCAGTTGCATCAACTCTCGAAACCATACTTCATCTAAGTAATTAGATATGATGCTGGGTAAGTCACTCTTACCATAGAGTGATACAAGAGGAGTAAAAGTTCTGAACTGTTTTCCGTCTGGAAAATCTTTGTTCATCATCCATCTGAATGATCATTATCTCCAATAAACTGTTGATAGTCTTCAAGGCAATTAGAACAAGGATAGAGCACAACTGTGTCTATTCATAGTAGTACATAACTACAATCCAGTGGTTCACTACCACATCAAGTAACACACAAGTACTTGATCAGCAACATATGGTTGCGAACAGTGAAACATATTCACCACAGTAGTTCTCATCTACTGTCATCTGATAGCATCCTGCATAGAAACAAGGTTATGATATAAACTGGGCCAATCTTTCACTCACATCTGTGAGCTCTGAAAGAATATCTGCCACAGTAATCTTCATCTACTGTCATATAATCTTCATAACAAACATCTGATAGCAATCTGCACAGAAACAATGTTATGATATAGATTGAATTATCTGAGCCAATCTTTCACTCACATCTATGAGCTCTGAAAGAATATCTGCCTCACGAACAGTGGAACATATCCACCACAGTAGTATATCTCTACTGTCTGGAGACAAGTAGTCTCCATAACAATCATCTGATGCCATCCTGCATAGAAAAATATTGTTAAAGATAAACTGAATCCTCTGGGCCAATCTTTCACTCACGTTTGTGAGATCTGAAAGAATATCTGCCCTCATCAGCAATGGGCTATCTATCCGATACTTCACAAACAAGGAAGAAGGATTATTTCTGATTTCTGAGCCTGGACCATTTCTCACCCTGGGCCATTCTTCCTACACTAATTAAAGTGCACCCTGGACAGAATGTATAAACCCTAAGAAATATTTGGACCATTCCTCACCCTGGGCCATTCCTCCTACACTAATTAAAGTGCACCCTAGAGAGAATGTATAAACCCTAAGGAATGACTATCCCTGATTGTTGAGCTTGGACTATTCCCCACCGTGGGCCATTCCTCCGACACTAAACAAAGTGTAACCTGGAGAGAATGAGTCTGCCCTAAGGAATAACTGTCTGGACCATTCCCCACCCTGGGCCATTCCTCCAACACTAAACAAAGTGTAACCTGGAGAGAATGAGTCTGCCCTAAGGAATGTCTGTCCTGCATCAACCTCCAAAACGGACCATTCTTCGAAACTGCTCACAACTGTGAACTTCGAAAGAATGACTGCCCGGCGAGGCGGACCATTCTACTTGCCCACTACTCAGAGTGACTGCCAAGAAGAATGACTGTCCTAGACCACTCCCCATGTTAACCACAATGGGAAGTCGATGTCTATGATACATCAGCAATCAGTCTGCCTCCCATGTTAACTACAATGGGAAGTCACTGTCCGTCAGAAATCTCAATCCACTTGCCGAACAGGAAAGCATCTGTCCAATTTGGACTATTTTTCAATTACAAAGATAAATAATATTTTCAATGTTCTCACCTAACTTGGAGAGTCATTTCTTCCTTTTCCAATAAGAAGGAAGTTGTTTCCACAAGCTCCAGCTTGAGTACGCAAACTCGTTCATCTTGGATAGAAGCTTTTACCAAAATGTCTGCTTATCTACTTATCTGTGGAGATATGTGTTGGAGAAATCATTTTCTCCTTTCTGGATTTTATCATGGATAATGTAATGCTTCTACTTTAGTCTGGAACACTTATGAAGGCTTCATGTAGATCTGAACAATAGAGTATATCATAGCTGGAGAACTGGAACATATCCATGTGGCGCTTCTTCTGTCATCATGAGATCTGATCTGCTGAGTAGTCATCTTGATGTTATAGGAAATCTTCACCACGCTTCTACTGTGCACTGGAGGTTCTCCACCAAGTTGTCTTATTCTTATCTGCATACAGGAGTCTCTTTCTAGTATGCCTCAAAGTCTTGAGATTGCTCTTCATACGCTCTTTATTCAATTTCTCTGGAGAACATTCTTTGCATTCCTCTGATGTAGAACTCCAACTCATGGATGTTGCGGATGATATAATGACTTATATAGAGATAAGTCTGGTGTACTGGAACAAGCAATCATCATAGTCTTCTCCCTCCAGCTGAGAGAACCTCTGGTTCTGGATCTCGCAATGCTTTCATTCATAAGTCTTCCATACATTGTTCTTCATCACGACTTTCAGTTCTTCTACTTGATTGCTTTTAGTGAGTTCATATCAGCTGGTAATCTTGTGATTCTTGATACAGTGATTGGTTGTTCTGGTTTCTCTTCTTTCTTGGAATCTTCATGTTCTTCTTTAGTTTTTGGGTCCATGAGTTTCTTATAGATTCCATGCCCTAGAGATTCCACTTCTTCCCTTCATCATAGGATCACGGATCTGGATGGACAACCAGGAAATCTTTAGGGCTTCCGAGGAAGTCTTGTTCTGCGGCTGAACTGAACACGTGTTGTCTTTCATGACTGTTACCATGGATATATACCTTTCATCATCTTCAATGGATCATAGGATTAGCTCCCTCCTAACCCTTGCTTTATGTAAGAATGCATATAATCGACTCCCTCTGTCTGATAGAGTCCATACTTCCATCTGCATCCTTATTGTCTTCTGTAATATATAATTGGCTCTTTTGTCTAACAAAGTCCACGCTTCCGTCTTAGTTGTCGTCATAAGTCTTTCTCCAATTTCTCTTGATGTCTGACTTCTAAGTCTCTTCAAGATTGATTCAGATTTTGACTTATCTTGTAATAGCTTTCACATGATATATTTCATTCTTTCATGTGTAATATCTAATGATAACTCTTTTCATCTTGTTTGTTCTTTCATAGGTATAGTTCCTCTTGGAACACATTATTTTCGAAGAGATAGATATACAAGATATGTACAAAGACGATGCAAGCAAGATATGTACAAGAAATAAGAAGAGTGTTGTTACCTTTTAGTAGAAGAAGTCTCTTCCATCCTGCTTAGTCTTCTTTGTAGGTTCCTTTTCTTCGGCAATCGATGCTTCGTGTTTCTCCTTCCTTTTCTTTAGCTTGGGACACTGATTCTGTAGTGACCGTACTTCTGACAATTGAAGCACTGTATTTCTGAAATATCTTTTCTTTGTTTTGGCTTCCTTCTTGAATCGAACTTTCTTTTGTTCCTGAAGTTCTTGAATCTCGCTGTGAAGGCTTGATCATCATACTTCTTTTGATGTTTCTCTTTTGCATTGATCCTTGATTCTTCTTGAGCACAGCAAGTCCAAAGTTCTTCAAATGTTGAATACTCCTTCCTTGTGTTCATGCTTGCGGCAAATGCATCCCATGTCTTGGGAAGACCATTGAGTACTATGTTCACCAATTCCTTTTCTGAAGTGATCGATTCAATAGCTTGTAGTTGATCTCTTAACTGGTAGATCCTTACAAAGTATGATGTTATGTTGTCGTCATCATTCATCTTCATGTTACGAAGCTCATTCTTCAGACTCATAACTTGTCCAATGTTTCTGACTGAGAAGAGATTTGTTAGGGCATAGTACATCTTCTTCGATGAGTCAAGATGGGAGATGTAGAGTATCAAGTGGTCTTTTATGGAATCCACTATGATACTCATGGCATTGATG
>JASDQU010102686.1:246481-273371 GCA_032191745.1 Picea mariana
GAAAGTTTGCATTTGCATTGTTGACTCTCATATAGGTTAGATTCCCCCTAACCTTTAACAAATTAAAATTAACTCCTAGACATAATCTAATAACTCACATAGTAACTAGGGTTTACCCCCCTTGGCTTCCCTAGGAGTAAACCTAGACGGAAGAAGTTCAAGTCGAGGTGACAGTGGGCTTGAACTTAGACATTGTGTCTCTGAGGTCACACTAAGTGGATTGAGACTTAGTCCACGTTAGCAAGTGTGTATAAGGACGGCAACACCTTCCAAAAGCTAGTTGGTGTGGTGGATGCGTTGTCAATGGATCAGAATGTGGTGATAGAGCAAGCTTCCGTATGTGTAAGTGGACACTATTAGTCATGCGGTCTCTCGACACTCCATATCTGCAACCTGAGGGCCTCAAGACATCATCTCCTTAGTTATCCCACAAAATGGGGATAACAGAATAGAAAGTTCAAAATGGTATGTTCATTCACATTGTCAATAAAAGAGATCAATACCTCAGGGAACTCGCTTTCTCAAAACTCACAGACTATTTATTAAATCGTTTTATATGTTGATGGGTTGCAGCCTTTTGTTCCACCTTTGAAACTTCTAGTAGCAAAGCTATTGAAATAAGTGCCCAAGTCGAATTTAAACTAGTGACATTTAAGCATATGAAGGATACTTTTCAAAGACAAAACATTGATGTGGAAGACATGGATAAAAAAAACTCTAATTGGCCTACATATGTTGTTGAGCAACAAAGACAACAACAACTTCAATTGTTCTTAGTTGATGAATATTGGTAATATTGGCACATGAAAATCAACCTTTAGAAATCGAGGTTATCAATAGAACCATCAATCTACATGTTTCAAATTATAAAACTACTCAAATGGAAGAAATTATTTACAATTGGAGAGTACCAAGTATGTCTAACATGTTCAAGACTTGTATCCTGAGATACAACAAGTTAAAAATGAGAGTGCATGTGCCAAAGTCCAAATTGCCAATTTTACATTCGCAAAAGATTCCACTGATAAAGTTCTCAATTCCACAAAGTCCCTGTTATCCCTGATTTTTAGGGATAACCAGGAGATCATGTCTCGAGGCCCACAGGTCCTAGACATGGAGTACCGAGAGCAGGATTGACCTGAGAATGGCCCTGGGGGGGGCATCCTTTTCTTCTTCCATCAGCTTTATCTTGTCAGCAGTAGCAGCAGCCATCACCATCGGCTTGGTCCTGTATCAGAAGAGGTTCTTGCTCCATGAGGTAATTGGTCCAGGTATCATGGTATGTGTCACTTTTGATCATTGAAACCTTTAAATATATGCATCTAATTCCCTTTTACCTCTAAACAACTGCTTGGATCTTACATTAACCCACTTGACCATGCTTGGGGAGATTGACAGGGTGCCCTAGCAAGCTTGTGCCCATAGGTTCTGGTTTGCCACCGGGGGGATTTCTGAAAAGCCATCGTCCGCTCCCATCATAGCACCACTATTTCATCTTATCTCCCGCTCACTTATCCCATTCCCCTTGTCCGAGCATTGGGTTGACCTGTTTGTAGGATTGCACCTTATCTCGTGGGAAGAAGGGGCTAAAGGCCCAGAAGGTAAAAGCAGTTGGTAAAAGATAAAAGCCTAGAAATAAAACCTCGAGATGCTTCACCCAAGGATCCCCGAGAAGGCAATAAAAAGCCTCTCAGCAAGAAACAAGAGAGACCCGGAAAATAACAAACAAGACCTAGTCAAGAGGATAGGGGGTCTTATCACGAGCCAGCCTATTAGGTTCATGGGTACCTAACATTATGACATTGCCACCATCTGGTTACCACGCCAAGGCAGTGACCTTTGGTTGCATGGCCAAGGGAAAGGGGTTCTCATCACGAGCCAGCCTTCTCATCTCTATGAAAGTACTTGTGGGTAACACTGTCATCTCTGGTAACCATGCCAAGGCAGTGTCCTCTAGTTAGCCCTTGAATAAAAAGAAAAAGAAGAAGAAAAAGAAAATAAAAGAAAAGAATAAAGGCAAGAACGGGCTTGGAAAAATTTGCATCCATGATAGGTACAGCTCGCCTTCTACAAAGGCACCCACAGATAACATCATGCATCCCTGGCTCTCACTTCACCCACATGTCTGGACATCCCCTAGCCACATCACCTCACTTACATGGCTTGGATGAAACCTTCCTGGAAACTTCCCTTTTCTTGTGGATACTAGCCCAATAGGACGTCTTGTCTTTTTCTCCAGTCTTGTATTGTAGGTTTTTGTAATGTCTTTGAGCTATTGACCGATGTATCAGGGTTTTTATGCATATGTTTAATAATATTAATGATGAAATGTGATTGACATTGCTATGATCCCTGTGACTAATGAGCCCATGGAGGACATAGCTTTTGATGTGCAGGACCATGCCCAACAGACAGGTACCATTTGGACCGGTACACATGGGGAGATGATCAGTTCGGTCCTCCATGGGGCTGAAGAGCCCACCAGATGGATGTTGAGACCCCATCAACGGGCAGAGACAGGACGGTGGTTGATCAGGGTTTTACACCGGAGGAGAAGAGGACATTTCATCAGAGGCACTTTGGCAGAGCCCAGCCTAGGGGGATTGACCCACTTCCAGTGGAACATTTGCCCTGGATGGCCCAGGACGTCACCTAGGAGCTCATGACGTCACCTTGAGCGTGTGACAGTTTGACAGGACAGTTGGCATGTGTGGTATGATTGGGAGGCCCAAAGAGGGCCAACGTTTTGCCCTTTGGTACTGCATTTGCCCTAAAAGGGGCTAACGTCTCCCTCAGTGGGGCTTGACGTCTTTTGCTTAGTTAGGGTCTTAAATTGAACATTTAATGTAAAAACAGTATTACTTTGATATTCTGGCCTTGTCGGCCATTTTATGACCTAAAAAGTAAATTAGGTCATTGATACACTATATATTGAGGAGTTTTAGCCTCATTTTATCATGATTCATCACTCACTCATTAGTGAGGTCTGATTTTAGCGCCCTACTTGGGTATTCTTGCTGGTTTAGTGAGGCGCACTTGTTGAAGGAAGGCATTTTTGGTTTTTCTCTTAAAGGAAGGTGTTACAACTAGGGTTTGCATGGTTATTTCTTGATGAATTGTAAGTATTTTTCTGCAAAACTTCTTGCTTGAATGGTTGTAGTCTTATTTTCTTACATGCATTTATAATTTGTTGAATCAAAACCCTAGGTGACAAGCACACAAGTAGGTCCTTGTCTCATGTCCCCTAATAGAGAAATTTTCAGCCATTGAAGAAGGAAGAAAGAGCCTAGCCATAGCTACACTCTCATTTCTTCTTCTCCCTGAGCTAGCCATACTTTCCAGAGGTCAAGAAGGAGGAGACGTCCCAGGCCTAGATTATCTACACCTAGGGCTGTTTTTCTTCTAGGGTTTGATGATAGAGCCTTGTTGTAGCAACACTCTCCCTCATTGCACTCTCTTGTCTTGATTTATCTTTCATGCTAGCCATTTTTGCCAAGTCAACCTAAGGAAGGAGGAGAGAGCACGAGGCCTTGCTTTAGCAACACCGAAGTGAGCCTCTCTCCCCTAGGGTTTTGATTCTGAGGCCCTGCCATAGCAGCACTTCAGAACTCTTCCCTCTAGTCCTTAGCCATCCTCCTTCAACCCTTGCGTCCTCTGCTAAATTGACTCCATTAACCCCAAGGCACTGATCTTAGACCTCCAGCATTGAAGTAGAATTGAATTTAAAACACTCTCAAACCTTTTAAAATTGAAACCCTAACTACACTAACCCTAACCTACTAACCCTAAGTTGCTGACGTCACACTTGAATATTTCATCTTTACTGCAGCAACATCTTGTTTTAAGAGCAATTGAATGGTGGTTTAGGCATTAATTGAATAAAGTGTTAATTGGTTACCTTGAATGCCACATTGTTCCAATATTTATTGGTGGAGTGTCATATCTCTTTATTGCTATTTATAAACATTGACTTCGTCAACATTTATTGCCATATTGCTCATACATATATTTACCAGATAGTCTTATGAAGTACTAACCCATTGAAATATAGCTTGCATATGTTAGTTTGTTGTTGCTCTGTTCCAGGCAGGTGTTCTTCATTGGGAATTCACTTTATCATTGGTTGTTTAGCCGGGACTATCTGTTTTGGCAGTGACCTGTGAAGGGGGAACTTTACCTTTGTCCTTTCAAACCTTTGCCTCTTCAAAACCCCAGGTCACCGAGGACGTCTCCCCTGGGCCTCATCTCCCTAAAGAGAAAGAACCTTCCCATCGAGGTGACATTGGGTGGGATAGGTTCCTGTTACGCCAGTTTGGACCTCTATCTTATAGCCATCTCTCCCGTCTACAAGTTGTGCAATAACAGTCCCTATATGCTCTTAAATATGCTCGGAAGTAGATGGACAGTCGTGTTGATAATTGGCAAACTTAACGAAAGGTTATGCAAATAGAAACGTCGGTTTTGTTAGAAACTTTGCACACCCAACTAAATCAACCTCTTCCTTCAATGATTTTGACTTCTTCACAGTTGATGGGCCATCAACCTCAGTTGCTCTATCCCAACCTCCTATCCAATTGATTGTTTAGCTGCCTCCTCTATCAATCGATCAAGAATCAAACCTGTCATCGCATTATGAAGCGCCAACTACTCATTTTTCTACCTCAATTGCTCTAGACAAAGATATTGGTCTTTAGTCTTTACTTTGTGGTCTGGAGAAAAGAGATGTTAGAGGAAGTTCTACGTCGGATTTAGTTGAATATTGGAGTAGTTGAACCATCGGGTTGGTAGTTTGGATTAAAGCTGATAAAGTTTATCGTCTTCAAGTTGACTTAGCAAGGGTTCAATTACAGCAGCTATATAATCAACATTGTAGGCATGTGTTATAAAAGATAACAACAGATTTGGCCTCAAATCATCCAAAAGTCCTTACCAGTAGATCTTTCTAGTTTTTTACATATCATCTTCCTTTACTAGAATCTATTTTCTCTCCTTTCTAACTAGAAATGAATGGGTGTAAATTCTTAATGAAAGTATTACTCACTGGTGAAGACCAACAACTAGGAGAATTATCCCCAAATATGGAACCCATTGGTCATAGATGCCTCTACAAGACAACGTACAGGGCAGATAGATCAAATGACAAACACGAGGTGAGATTGGTGGCCAAGAAAATTACACAAGAGTAGAAAATTGACTATGATGAGACATTTGCTCCAACAGCCAAAATGATAACAATCATGCTGATGATAGCACTAGTAGCACAGATTGTGTGGAAGCTGCACCAAATGGATGTCAACAGCACCTTCCTAAATCATGACCTGGAACAAGATGTTCACATGCAACGGATGTAAGGTTTCGAGATCAAAGGTAATAAACATTTTGTTTATAAGCCAAAAGATCAACATTGATTAAGATAGGTCGCCCATTCATGGTACAAGAAGGTTGAAAATCACATCACTGACAATAGATTTAAGAGGAGCACATATGACACAAAACTGTGTGCCAGAAATAAAACAGATGACATTGTACATGTGATTGTGTATGTGGATGATCATAGAATCATAGGAATTGCTAATTTAATTGATAAAGTGAAGAAATAACTCGAAAGAACGTTTAAGATGACTCATCTGGGATTATTGCAATATTGTTCATGAATTGAGTTTTGGAAGAAGAAAGATTCAATTTTTATTTTTCAAGTAAAATATGCATAGAAGTTTATAGGCAGGGTGTAAAGCTTCATCAACACCAATGGAAACAAGTTCAAAGTTGTCTATAGGGGATGAGTCAAAGCAGGTGGATGGAACTTTGAATGACAAGTTTTTAAAGGATTAATTTATCTAACAAACACCAGGCCAAATTTAAGTTATGTTGTGGAGCCTTGGATTATGTGAAAGGGAACCTTGGATTATGGAATTTTGTTCAGGAAAGAGGATGAAAGCAAACTGACAGGTTACACAAATTCAAACAGGGAGGATTGCTAAATGACAGGAAGTCTACATCAGGCTACACATTTAGCCTAGGTACAAATGCAATTCCATGGCTCAGCAAGAAGCAACTGGCTCTGGCATTGATATCAGCAGAAGCAGAACACAAGGTAACAGTAATTGCAACATATAAGGTTATCTAGTTGAATAGAATTATCATTGCATTATAGGCTCAACAAGATAAGGCAATATAGTTATTCTATGACAACCAAAGCATAATAACATTGGTGAAGAATCCGATCTTTCATGCTTGAACCTAACTCGTTGACATGCAACATTTTATAGAGAGAAAGTGCAAGATGAAGAAATTGAGCTGACATATTGTGCTACACAAGACCAAGTCGCAAGAATCTCTACCAAACCTCTGGGAAAAGACAGAGTTTGAAAAATTCAAGGACATGCTTGGTGTGGTGGTCAATATAACCATTATAGGAGGGGGGTTAGAGTGTGATGGAATAGTAATGCTCGTATTGATGTAACATAATGTAAATATGCCTTATGGTACAAAGATCTATTGTGTGAAAATTAGTCACAAATAACATCAACAATAGAGAGTAACGCAGGCTTAAGTTGACATGTCGATAGGATGTGCACAGTCATAGGGATATGTAGAGTCATTTGGGAAAATGTATAAATATACTTTCTACTATGTGTCGAATCAAGTCTTCTTCGTAGCAATCCAGTAATCCTTTATTTGCCATGTATTCATCTCTGTCTTTCTCCATTGTCGCAATTCTCTTGGACTTTTAAATATTGCTTCCATTGGAAGAAATGTTAAGGCAAAATAAATTTTGTTGATTCTATCGTACCGGTTTAAATCTGATCTGATTGCACTTCTTAAACCAAGATTAGACAAAACTTGGTGACATAAAGTCAAAATTGTTTTGACTTCATAGCTTTCTGTGAGAAGGAAGAGCTTTAAGCTAAATTGTATTTCAAATTAACTTTATTTATCTACATGTGCAAGGTGCCCCTTATTTCAACAAATTCAAATAATTGGCTTTGGAGATGTATTCGTGAGCATGTTGGCAATGTATTTCAAATTAACTTTATTTATCTACATGTGCAAGGCGCCCCTTATTTCAACAAATTCAAATAATTGGCTTTGGAGATGTATTCGTGAGCATGATGGCAATTGTTCGAAAGGAAGGAAAAAAATGTTAAGGGAACAGTAACCTGCCGCGGTTCTCACGGGTTCCTACAAATAGAAATAAATAAATAAAAACGCAATTGACGCTAACATAAACAAAATATGAAAATATATTCGATAATATTAATTTTGGTGAAATCTTTTAATGATAATTGAATGGATGAGAACTTGTACTACTGACCAAATATATATTCGCTCTTCAGCAGTGAAATCAAAGTTCTTTGATAGTTCCGGTGCCGAGAAGACTTCATTGACTGCGGCTTTTGCTGGAGACCAAAATTTATGTGTTAAATAAAAGCGAACAGCAGTGACTGTGCTTATTTGAATTTCCGGAGCTGTATTTAAGATTACCTGTGAGACGCTTGCAGGATATGCCATAGACTTGTGCGTTGAGAAGGGGATTTTCTCTTCGAAAATAAATGGTTCTTGGATGTGAAAATGGCCTGTGAGTGGAGAAGACGAAGAGGGGAACTAATCTACGAGCAGTCCTCCCACTGCAGAGCAACGAATGTGAATGCAATGCTATGGCCATTATTGTGCTGATTGCCTCCTCTGCTCTCTGCTCAGCGGAAATATCATCAAAATGCGGAGGGAGGAGATGGATAAGAGGGCAGATGAATGTGGTGAATTACCATCCTTCGGGGTTTAAGCGGCATTTCTAACATACTTTATTCACACGGGCAAAATGAGATGCAATATTTTGTCTATATAAATTTTAAATTTTATCATACAAATTTCTCAATTTAGTTTAGTTAGGGGAACGAAACCTGCTCTTGTTTAGGTGTTTACATATGGATCGAGATATCTTAAAAAAAAAATTAATATTTTATTTTACAAAATATATATTAATGAATAGAATGTTACTATGTTTAAATAATATATTCGTGGCATTAGCTGTTTTCTCTATAAATTTGCAATGTTGAAAAACTTTTGATTTATATAGGGTTGGCAAGAGTTCGAGGGAATTTATTAGATTTTAAAGGAAAAACAGAAGCATCTTTCACTTGAGGCTTTGGAATAGCTACGAATAATCAAGTATAAATTTATACTTTATTTCAAGATTTTTTATTGCAAAGAAATGCAGTGTTAAATCTTTGATTATTATAGGGGATTTTAGCTTCATCATAAATATGATGATTTCAAAATCAATCCTTGTAAATAATAAGTTTGCATCAATCATCGCCCAGATTAATAAGGGGGTCCTTAGTCTGAATAAAATATATTTCTTTCGAGTCTTATGGGAGTTAAATTTGCAATCTAATTTGTTGGCCAACAAAGTCATAAATTTAAGCTAAGGAACCTTGAAAAAATGAGTTTCGTGTATTTTATCCTCCCCTAAGCACCTTGAGGTATGAAGTCGAGTGGTTGCTTGATTTAATACATGTCTCTTTAGCATTTAGTAACCTTGTGGAAAACTTCATTACACCATCCTTTAACAACAGGGTGAGGATCGGAAAGGACACAAATCCATCGCCTTCACATGCAAGAATTCATTTATGTCTAGGCCTTTGAATCTACCATCATGGATTACCAAGAACGAAGTGGGATTATGCTCTAGTCTTTATTTAAAATTGGCAAAGGAAATTGGTGAACAAGCAATCATCCTAGAACCAATTGGGTAAGTGCTTCTTTGTTTCTTTGGTTTGTACTATGGGAATATGGATTGCAGGTTTTCTTAGTTGGTGTTGGCTACGATTCTTTGAAGATTGTTCTGTGGAAATTCTTGTTGGATTCGAAGGGCATTGTGCCTTATAAATTCCAATTCATCCTGGAGCTATAGCTTGGTATTTTGGAAAGTTCATAAATCACTCTTAGCGGGTCTATTTTTGAGCTTTGTTTCTTTGTCTTTAGTGGGGCAATTTCTCTCTAAAGGAATCAAGATTCCAAGCTTTTCTGCTTGTTGAATACTCTTTATATTTTGTCTAGTTTGGCCAAATTCTAGCCTAGCTCTCCTTTATTACACCTATAGAGGCAATGGACTATCAGGACCTTAAGGAAATTTGTAGGGCCTTAAGGAGGCATCAAGAGGGCATTCAAGGGAATGGGACCTTTTTGTTTTTAGTGACTTCTAAGGTTCAAGACAATGAATGCAATTACATCTCCCAAAATGCAATAATTATGAATGAGTTGGTTCAACATAGACAAAATATTGATATTCTGGAAGTATAGTGCACCATGTTAAGGAACATGATCATTGATCTTGGAAAAGATGCTCAGCCCACAACATCAAATCATAGGGATTCAACAAATTTGATGCAAGAGGATCACAAAATGAGGAAATAGTACACCAATTGAAAGACACCATAAAAATAGAGCAACAAAGTTCAGTTCCTTCCAGTGTAGGATAAGAGGAGGCATACAATCATCATGCATTTCACTAAGTTTTATATTTTTCAAAATAATTAGGATCTTAGGTATTTTTTACAAGAAATGCATTGCAAACAATAGTTGGGATGTTAGATTTATCAACATTTTCAAATCTTTTTAGGTGGTTCACAAGAGCTACAATTTTTATATGAATTTCATATATAACACCTTTTATATGCATTGTAGTTTATCTATGCTACAACGCTTTTAATATATTATTTCATATTTTCAATTAAAAAAAGAAAAAGAAAAAAAAAAAACCTTTAATTTATACAAGAATTATAATCTCTTTCTTCTTAATACATACTCTCAATGGAGACTTAGTATTATATTATCTAAGTCAATTTAAATATATAGATTTTATAAATTTTTAAAAAATTATTCAATACCATATCACATCTACAATTATGTTTAAATTACAATTATTTATTTAAAGTACAAATTCATTGCAATATATTATTCAACTATTCTCAATTTCAAATGTTAAGAAAAATTACATTCTTATATATTCTCCCTTGAGTGCTTGGCTAAGCTTAATGTTTATGTTATAGTTTCTCATCTTTATACAAAACCAAGCCTTAATATAAGCACTCCCCACTATTTTTAAAATTTCTTTATGCACTTTTCCAATTCTCACTTATCAAGTTTGGTCACTTATAAATATCAATATTAAATTAAACTAAATTACATTGTGATCCTTTATACATTTATCTTTAATTACATTGAAAGGCGTACACCTATTGACAATGGGCACATTTAATAGGTTTTTAGTTTTTAATACGTTTTTTATGGACGAGATTAAATATGCCTAGAATATTCTTAGTCGTCACAATAAATGAATGGCTCTGATTTCATCCATTAACTTCCTAGTTGTTATAAAGACATCCGTTTATATGTTTACTTTTTTACATTTACCTAATCGTGTTTAAAAATTATTGTGTTCACTAACTTATTGCCACGTCTACCTGATTAAAAAATATTAAAGTATTAAGGTGACCGCGTTTCTGTGCTGGCATCACCAGCGATCACCACTCGGATGTTTAACAGCCGTATAAACCGCCTTTCGACATTCACCAGCGGCGAGTTAGCGGCTGTGCTAGTATTACATTTTCCCTATATCTTTAAAGTTGCTTTATGCACTTCTCCAATTTTCAGTGGTCAAGTTTGGTAAGTAACTTATAAATATCAATATTAAATTAAATTAAACTGATATTTTATACATTTCTCTTCAATGTTACATTTTAAAAATTAAACTATATTACATTTTAAAAATTAAACTAAATTACATTGTGATCTTTTATACATTTTTCTTTTGCATTTTTAAAATGACAACTAACTATGCTTATATAAATGCTTATATAAAGGATTTTGTGAAATTATAGTTATTATAAAGAATTTATAATCTTTTTCACCATACTCAAGGTTTGATAATTGAACTTTATTCTTACAATTTAAAGTTGAGATTCAAGGTTATTTATTCAATATTTAACCTTCTATTAGTATGTAAAGGATAGGCAACATATCTTGTTTGACAAATGCTACATACTGGTTTTGTTTTTTTCAAATGCTACATATTAGCTTTGTTGCTTTACAAAATGTGCATAGAGGCCATTTAATACTAACTCTCCCAGCATAGGATCATGTATGTTGATGAGTTGTGCTTTTTTTCCTCTTTTCTTCGAGATTTAACCAATAGACTTGTTAGAATTATTGAAGTCTTAAATGGCGATAATTATTTTGCATCATCTGGATTGATGATAGGGATGGGTTAATCTTCCTAGTATAAGTTGTATGAATCTGTAGATGGAGCCAGTGACACGTTTACACGGGGAAACTTATAGTGGTAGGGTTGACTCCCTAGTTGTTTATGTACTAGTCTACCCCAGCCCCCTAAGTGGGTGCGGTGGGGTCCCCTGTAGAAGTTATAGGCTCAAGTGCCTTTGGATCTATATATGGAGCCACCCATTAGTGATTTAGCTCTTTGTCCTTCCAACACATGGGTTTTCTATTTGTCTACGTTTTACCCTAAGAGACCCTTGCCTTTAGGGAAAAAACTACTACGTGCACATGCTTAAACAAAACCTAGAATGGAAAGAAATATGTCCATAATCTAGAAGTTGTGTCCAACCATGATTCTCACACATCAAAACAATTTTATCATTGAGACCTTAGCTCAAATTTGTGCAAATGAATATTCAAGCATAAGTGGTGGTGGTCCCACTCCCTACTTCTAGGCTTGTGTAATGAACTTACCCAAGGTGTTACTAAGGGACAAAAGGGATTTCTCACTACTAGGAAATGAGCTTTTAGGGAGGGTTTTAAGTGTTAATGAATAGGCCAAAATTTTCGACAAAAAATGCTAAATCCTTCACAATTGGAAGAAGAGGTTTTTGCATACTTTTTGTGAAAAGTGTGTTAAGGTTTTTGGCAAGCAAGTGGAGAGTTTTCTTTTTCTAGTCCACCACTACTAACATGGCACTTCAATGAATTGTTGGTACATGCACACCTATAGCAACTAAGCACCAATAGTGTCATTTAACCTTTAGTTCTTAGTGATAAAATCAAGCATAAATGAGAAATGTTGTCATCTAGCCTCTCATGCATTCCAGGTCCCATGGACATGGGTGCTTGAGCACCCTTTGTTGAAGTAGTTGTAGCATATGGTATACACAAAACATTAGTGCTCCTATGTCTTTTATGGAGTGATTTTTTACCAAGATGGTCATGTCCTCTTTGTTCGATAAACAAGGTATATCCACACATTTTGAATATCTTAACACAACTACTCACACAACCAAATCAAATATCAATATACCAGTGTATTATGTGGTTAAAAACCACAAAGAGGGAACAATCCACAACCCCAACCAATGTGGCCACTTGAGGCAATATATTAGCACAAAAGGAAAATAGTGTACATACGAATCTCTCACAATCAATCATCAACAAATGACCCTTCATGTTCTTTAAATAAAGATGAACCAATCAGGTGCTAAGCCATGGATCAAGTGCCATTAGTATCAAGGAGAAGATGAATTATAGAATTACTTATATTTAGAACATACTCATGACCAGTGAATTAGATAATTACAAAAGCACACTAAAGAAACACACTTCACCTAATGACACATTAGACCAAGTTAACTTAACTAACTCCTAAGTGTTTAATTGTCATAACACGCCCCCTTAAGAACAACTTGGGATATTAAAGGATTTGAAAAGGTCACACAATAGGAGAAGGAAGGAGGCATTAGAGCCTATCCCCCTTAATGTCAACAATATGAACTCCTAACATAGATAAAAGCTTGGAGAATTTTTCTTTTGTAAGATTTTTTGTGAAAATGTTTGCAAATTGATCATTTGTATGACAATAGAGCACTTCAAGAATGCAATCCTAAAGAACCTTTATAATGAAGTGCATGTGTAGCTCAATGTGTTTGTTGTGTTGATTTGAACTAGATCTTTGACAAGCTAAATAGCACTTTGATTATCACACCAAAGTGTGGTTAGAGGTTGCTATTGGAATCCAAACTCTAAAAGAATATATTGAAGCTAAAGGGCTTCTTGACTTGCACTAATTATTGTGGCTCAATATTTGTCTTCTACTAAAGAAAGAGCAAGGGCATGTTGCTTCTTACAATCCCAAGTGATAGGTTCGAAACCAAAACTTAAAACATATCCTGCAATAGAATTTTGATCATCAAGGTCACCATCCCAATCGAAATCAGTGAAACTAACCAACAAAGAAGTCCCCCTGAACTATAATGTATCCCAAATTGAACTGTACCCCAGATATACCGAAGTATCCTCTATGTTGCTTTCTAATGGCTCTCATGAGGTGTTTTCATATATTGGGCAAGACCAACAACAAAGGAAATAACAAGATGGGTATGAGTTAAATACAAAAACCTACCAACCTTTTATCCACATTTTGTGGGTAACTAAGGAGATTATGTCTCGAGGCCCTCAAGTCGCAGATATGGAGTGTCGAGAGACTACGTGACTAGCAGTATCCTTTTGCACAGATAGAGACCCTCCTCACCACCAGAAAGGTCGTATATTTTCAGATGGCATCCACCAAACCAACTGGCTTTCGGAAGGCAGTTGACCTTGCTCCATGAGGTACAAGTCATTATTATGGTGAGCATCATTTCAATATTTGAGGAATTTAAGTATGTTGTACCTTAGATTTCTTTAGATTTCATGATATATACTTGGAC
Source organism: Picea mariana (assembly GCA_032191745.1). Classification (NCBI taxonomy): domain Eukaryota; kingdom Viridiplantae; phylum Streptophyta; class Pinopsida; order Pinales; family Pinaceae; genus Picea; species Picea mariana. The sequence goes on from JASDQU010102686.1 coordinate 260,203, forward strand.
ATTATGCCTTTTGCCCTGCGTCACCTTGGTGGTCGACATTGTACCCTAGTAAGTGGTCTTCCTTGGGGATGGGTTTGCTACTAGGAACTCCCTTGAAGAGCCATCGTACCGTTCTCAGCCATACTTACCACTTTTCATCACTATTTCCCCCCATTTTCTTATCTCTTGGGATTTTAGGGTGTATTGACCCAAGAAGGGGTTATCCCTCATTCTATGTGAAGAAGGGTCTAAAGGCCTAGAGGGATTGATGTTGGGTAAAAGATAAAATCCTCTGTATGAACCTTCTAGATGCTTCATCCAAGGATCACCCAAGAAGCAATGAAACACTTATCTTTGAGAAAAGGGGTACCCACAAGAAATATGATTAAGAATGCTTAAAGGGTTATTTGGAGGATAGGAGGTCTCATCACGAGTCGACCTATCATGTCCATGAATATCTAGTGGTATGAAATTACCATCATCTAGTCACCAATCCAGGGTAATGGCTCTCAGTTGCATGGTTGAGAGAAAGGGGGTCTCATCATGAGCCGACCTTCTCATTTCCACTAGGTATCTGTGGGTGACACCGCCATTATCTAGACACCACGCCAGGGAAATGGCCTTAAACTTTTCCTTAAAATTATGAAAGAAACAAAGAATGGAAAAAGTGCATTGCAAACGAAGGTACCACACACCCTCTACAAAGGCACCCATGAATGAGACACTACGACCTCTTGTATGTCATGAGCCCTATGTCCATTAAGTCTTGACCCTAACCACTTCAACCAATTTACATGTCTTAGAGAGGGATCTCTTGGAAACTCTCCTTGACCTAGTGACACAGCACCCCTACCTCAGCAGGCTCTGCTTGAGCTCCCGGTATTTGGATCTCTCTACTTCCTGATCCGAAATGGCTCCTTGATTCCTAGTTGGAATTTCCAACACGCATAACCACACGACCTTCTTAGAAGTTATGCATGTGCGAACAAGCACTAGGTGTGAACCTCTACTCCACGTGACCAACCAGCGTGACCACAACCTTTACCCGAAAGGGTGTTTTCTGATTTCGTGACTTTGTGATTTCTATTGTGAGTTCCTCTAACTCCTTTGACTCCCAAAACCCCGAAATGGGTTAGCGGATCTTTAACTCCTCCCTTATGCCTCAACCATGTGACCTCAGTCACGTCCCGGGGTCCACCTCCGAGCGCGTCGGGATTTCACGACTCGTGAGTTCACGATGTGACTCTTCTCCCACCTCCCGAAGTCTGAACTCGCGACTTCTTCTCCTCAAATCGATGGCCCTAAACCCTGGACGATCTGACGGTCCATATTTCGTCGGGATTTCACGTATCAGGATTTCGTAACTCAAGATCTCCAAGTCACAAATATCTCCATGCTCCAACTCCTGAAATACCGAAATTCAAGACCACAAGATCAACGGCTCTCGTCAATCTAGATCTAACGGTAATTATTCCTCCTAATATTGCGAGTGTTGAAAGACACTCAACCTTAACTTCTTCGTTGATCCACTGGATCCAACGGTCCATGGCGAATCGGTAGTTCTCCTTCTGAGAAAATCAATCGCTTGTTCAGACTCTTGACAAATCTTGTTGATTAACTTGGTGCCTTTCCTTTTGAGCTTTCCTTTTACGAAATGACTTCAACCCTCGTCTTCCCTTCAAACTCTTCGAAGCCTCTATCCCTCCTGAGCTTGGTTCTTGATGCAAACTCAAGGATTTTGGGGAATTCTTGCCCGCACTCTTCGCTGCTTCACAATAATCACTGCTTATCTGAACTCTCCAATTTTGTGCATTCCTTGTGACAGAAATCCTTCAATCACTCACTGGGTTGGAAAAGTCTAAGACCTCAACCTGCCTGCGCACACCTTGCATGACTATGTGTTATACTCTCACTTCTGCTGGTATGAAAAACAACGGTATCTCTTCTGAGCCTGTCTGAGGTAAAACTCAGAGTCTTGTCAACGCAATCCTTGCGGACTTTCACTGCACTCCTTGCAGTCCTAACACAAAATCCATGCTTACCGCATCCCATGGTCTCTCTGGTATTGGCAGTGGTTGATACAACCATGTATTTTGTCTTTTCCCCTTTGCATGCTGGCAAATTCTACATCTGTTGACAAATTTCTCGACATCTGTCCTCATCCCTGGCCAATAATATAAACTGTTCAGTTGCACAAATGTTTTATCATGGCCGAAATGTTTAGCCACTCCCCCACTATGTTTTTCCTTTAAAAGGTTTTCTCTCATAGAACTCTTTGGGATACACAACTAATTTCCTTTGAATAACAGTCCATCCTAAATCAAATATTGAATCCATTGGCTTCTGTCTCTCAGAACAGGATTTTCACAGGCTTCATAAGCATCCTTGAAATCCAAAACATCTATGTACATATCCTTAAGGATATCAAAACCTAAGGTCTTCACACGAAACTCCTTCAGAATCAAACATTTTCTGCTCAATGCGTCAGCAACCTTGTTAGCAATTCCAGAATGTTCTTTATAACAAAAGTAAAGTTCTACATAAATTCAACCCATTTTGCATGTTTCTGATTCAATTTCTCCTATTTGGTTATAAACTATAAGGCATGGTTGTCGCTATACAAGACAAACTCTTTCGGAACCAAGTAGTGCCTCCATTTCTTCAACGCCTATATAACTGCATAGAACTCTTTATCATACGTGGAATATTTCATCTTGGTCTTGTTCAACTTCTCACTGAAGTATGCAATTAGCCTATTGTCCTGACTTAAGACTGCTCCAACCGCGAATCCACTTGCGTCACATATGACTTGAAATGTTTTACTGAAATTTGGCAGAACCAGAATTGGTTGTACAGTTATCTTCTCCTTCAAAAACTTGAAACTTTTCTTCGCTTCCTCTGTCCAATGAAAATATTTATGTCTTTTCTTGACTGTGTCCATTATTGGTGCAAAAATTCCACTAAAATTCCTGATGAAATTTCTGTAAAAACTGGCTAATCCATGGAAGCTTTTGACTTCAAAGATATTCCTCAACGACGACCATTCTTTGATCGCTTTTACCTTCTGAGGATCCATCTTCAACTCATTCGAAGAGATCACAAAACCCAAATAAATGAGTTTTGTCTTCATGAAAGACGACTTCTTCAGATTTATCAACAACTTCTCTTGTTGCAACCTCCTCATCACTAGAGTTAAATGTCTCAAATGTTCTTCCTCGGTCTTACTAAATATTAGTATATCATCAAGATACACAATTACAAACTTTCCAATGAAATCTTTCAAGACTTCGTTCATTAATCTCATAAAAGTACTTGGCGCATTCGTCAAGCCAAACGACATGACAATCCATTCATACAGTCCTTCAATCGTTTTGAAGGAAGAACGCCAGAGACAAGATCTTTGGTAAAAGACTAGAAGCCACTATCGTTGTCCTAGATTTTGCCAAGCCAAAAGATGTCACGGTCATCAACACTAGAAACAAAGCCCATGCCCCGAAAGGAAAATTTGACCCTCCTCGCAGTTCTTCTAGCCCGAGTTCATCCTCGACCGCTGCTGCGCCCCAGGTTCCTAAAATTCCTGAGAGTCAAGAAATCACTCCCTCTCCCCCCTCTTCCAAATACAATATCCTAAATCAATTGGCTAACATTAAGGCAGATGCAACCCTCCTAGACATGGTTGTCGTCCCTGAACAACAGATGCATCTGAAACGATTCATGGAAGGAAAAGCTTATGGTGTAGCTAATCTTTCCGAGGAAGTAACTGAAGAGGACCCTTCTGTAAATAAAATAGGTGTACATAACTTTAGATACCCTGAAAAAAATCCCCCTTTTTATATTTCTGTAAAAATCATGGATAAAATTTCCCATTGTTGCCTCATTGATGGTGGTTCAGGCCCAAGTGTGATGTCGAACATTATTATGGAAGAGCTAGGCTTGTCTTGTAGAGATGAGAACACTAGAAGCATGCTCTCCTATAATAATCTACAACAAAAGACCATAGGTGAAATTAAGAATGTGACCTTAGTTTTGTGTGCTCACCCTGAAATAAGGATGACCCTCAACATTCAGGTAATTGATATGCCTGTAAGAAACTATTCAATTATTTTGGGAAGATATTGGCAAGCCTTAATAGGTGGATACCTCTCACTTGACGGAACACATTTATCTGTTCCTCAGAACAAAAAAAACATTATAGTTCTTAGAGAAGGAAGGATAACCCCTTATATCAAGAGTGATCCACGACCTAATGTAAACTATATCGAAGAAGACCTAGGAGTATACTCTATCTTTGCTAAAGGGGATAATATTTCTTTGGAACAAATCAACTTAGATGATGGAATGTGGCACATGCACTTTGATGGTTCATGCTCAAATGAGGGGAATGGAGTTGGTGTTGTCTTAATTTCACCTGTAGGGAAAATCCATAACTTTTCTTATAGGTTGGAGTTTTCTTGCACAAACAACATCACCAAATTTGAAGCCCTATTATTAGGCATTGAAAACACATATAGTCTTGGTTGCAATCACCTATCAGTTTTTGGGGATTCCGAGCTTGTTGTTAACCTCGTACGAAATATTTATTCCCTTAGCAACAAGTTGATGAAGCCATACACCCAAATGGTTTGGGCTCTTATCTCGAACCTATTATCTTTCAATATCACTCATGTAAAGAGGAAACTAAACTCCATGGCCGACCGATTAGTTGTCTTTGCAGCTTCTCCTACTCGACAACTACTGCCTCACAGACCTGATTGTACCTTTCAATCCCTATATCGTCCACATATCTCCGACAATGTAGAATCTTGGCAGGTCTTCCCCAACGACGAGAGCATTTGCGCTTTTATCCAAAATGAACCTTTTAAGCCTAAGGAAATTATATCCATGGAAGAGAACAAGATTCCTAAAGGCTTGACCCCTCTAGAGAGTTCATTTTCTTCGAGTGATGTAGGAAACAAGGAAAAACAAAAAGAAGAAGAATCGAAAAGGAAGGTGGGTGAGACCATCTCCTTGAACATTGGGACACCTGAGACTCCAAAGAACATGAAAATAGGTGCCAAATGTCCAGATGAAGAGAAGGAGAAGTTTGCCAAGTTGCTTGGTGAATTTCAAGATGTTTTTGCATGGTCTTATGAGGATCTTTGTGGTTTTGATCCTGGCCTTATACAACACGCCATCCCTATTCAGGAAGGCGTAAAACCAGTTAGGCAAAAACAAAGACCTATCAACCCTGCGCTAGAAGCAACCATTCGAAAGGAGTTGGAAAATTTTTTGAAGGCTAGAATTATCTTTCTAGACAAGTATTATGATTGGGTCTCAAATCTAGTCCCTGTTCGGAAAACAACTGGTCAGATTAGATTATGCGTTGATTTTCGTGCATTAAATCGAGCTAGTATAAAGGACCACTTCCCTCTTCCAAACATTGAAATGATTTTTCAGCAGGTTGCAGGGTCACAAATGATTTCCTTACTTGACGGGTTTTCCGGTTACAATCAAATCAAGGTAAAGAGGGTAGATAATATAAAACTACCTTTATTACTTGTTGGGGTACCTTTGCTTATGAACATATGTCATTTGGTTTATCTAATGTAGGTGTCACCTTTCAAAGAGCTATGCAATTAGCTTTTGACGATTTGATCGGTAAGATCATTTAGATCTACCTTGATGACTTAACAATTTACTCTAAAATCTGATCAGATCATTTTGGCCATCTGAGAAAATTTCTCATGCAATGTAGGAAATTTGGAATTTCCCTAAACCCTTCCAAGTCCATTTTTGGTGTTACCGAGGGAAAGCTCCTTGGACACATTGTCTCTGATTCAGGAATAAGCATCGATCCTAAAAGAGTCACTGCTATCCTCAACCTTCCTGCTCCTACTTCCGGGAAGGAAGTTCAAGCCTTTATGGGAGTTATTAACTTCGTCCATAGGTTTGTTCCAAATTTTGCAGTGCTGGTCAAGCCAATCCATAATCTGCTTAAGCAGGACCATTTTTTTTTTGGACTGATGAGGTTGGAAATGCTTTTGAAGGGATTAAGAAAGCAATCAGCTCCACACCGGTTTTGGCGAAGCTGGATTTTGAGAAGGAATTCACGATTTATACTAATGCCACTGAGAAAGCAGTTTCTGTTGTCCTTATGCAAGATGATGGTCAAGGAAATGAAAAACTTGTAGCTTACATGAGTCAAAGTTTGTCTGATGATGAATTTAATTACTCTTTTATTGAGAAACATGGTTTTTCTCTTGTTAAGGTTGTTGAAAAGTTTCGCCACTACATGTTAGGTAAGCATACGTTGGTAAAGGTCCCTTTACCTGTTGTTAAGTTTTTTTCTCTCACAAACTTATCTTTCAGGAAAACTTGCACATTGGCTTGCCAAGATCCAAGATCACGATTTAAATATCGTGACTTCTACCACTATCAAGGGACGTGACTTAGCCCTTCACTTGGCTCATCATGCTGAGAATGGTGCAAAAATTGATGAAGAAGATAGCTCCCTTTCAACTCTCTTTTACATTGACAATCAGACCCTCCCTGTGTCTGAACATCCTTGGTACCAAAACTTGGTTTATTATTTACAGAACCAAAGATGTCTAGATAAATTAGATACTCACCAAAGGAGAAGACTTTGTCTTGAATCTGCAAGATATGTCATTATAAGAGACCTATTATTTCGAAGATCTGATGATGGTGTGCTACTTCATTGTGTAAACAATCAAGATGCACATAAATTGTTGTAGGAAGCCCACGACTCTTCAAGCTATGTCATTCATGTAGGAGGTCATTTTTCTGGAAAGACCACTGCCTTCAAGATTATTAGGAAAGGGTATTATTGGCCTTCAATCTTTCATGACTCTTATGTTTTTTTGAGGTCTTGCGACAAATGCCAAAAAATTGTTGGGAGAGAATGCCTTTCAACCATGCCCTTACAACCAGTCCTGCTAGATTTTCCCTTCTCTAAGTGGGGATTGGATTTTATTGGTCCTATTAACCCCCCTTCTTCAGCTGGGCATGTTTTCATCTTGACAACCACAGACTATTTTACTAAATGGGCTGAAGTTGTCCCACTTAAACATTCCACAGATGATCAGGTAATTTCTTTCCTTGAAAATAATATTTTTTCCAGATTTGGTCTTCCATTGAAAATTATTACAAACAACGGTCCCACTTTCATTTCTGCTAACATGACTCAATTTCTAGCCAAATTAGGGGTTAATAATTTAACGTCGTCAACTTATTATCCCCAAGGAAACATGCAAGATAAACCTCGCAAGTGGCACACTCTGCTTACTTATGCCCTTTGGGAAGATTGAACTACCGCCAAAGTAAGTACTGGTTGTACCCATTTTCAACTGGTTTATGGTCAAGAATCCTTCCTTCCAACCGAGCTGGAACTTTATTCCTTAAGGTTGATGCTACAGACTGAAGAATTTAATTCTTCAGATGTTTCACAAAGAGTAAATGCATTACTAGCTTTGGAAGAACAAAGAATGTTTGCTTTGGATAATATTAAAAGGAGACATCAGGCCGTTAAGAAATATTTCAACAAAAGCGTCAAAACTATCAAGTTTAAGGTCAATCAAAAAGTTCTGTTGTGGGATTCGACTCACGTTGATAGAGGAAGACATTCAAAATTTCAAAAATTATGGCTGGGTCCTTTCAAATCGCTTTTGTCTTAGGAACAAATTCTTACATTCTAAAATATTTTCAAGAGCGGCTGTTTTCCTACAACACTAATGGTTCCCACTTAAAGCATTTTGTGGAATCAACGTGAAAAGCTCTACACTGTTTGGATATCCTGTATTCTAGTAATCTAGCTCTGTTTTCTGATTTTCATTTTTTTCCTGCTCACAGTTTTGTTTTCTATTTTAAGTTTTCCCACTGCCTTTACCTTGCGGTCACTTGATTTCCGCCCCTTGAGTCTTTTGCAATTTTATTCTTTTCATCTTTGTTTTGGGTTTTCTTGTAGTTTAAGTAGAGAATAAGGTGTTGGATCATATTTTCCACAGTGACACTCCTGCAAGCAGTGTTAGTCAATAACAATCAAGCTTACACAATTGTTATGATGTCATCTCTAAAGGTCCTTTGAATTTGTCACATATTTCCGATGTTGTCTTACAAGGAATTGGTTATATCCCGCTTCTTCTTGCCTTTTTCTTTGTCCATTGAGACCTTAAGAAAAAATATGTAAGTTTTTCAAATTAAGAGCATATTCCAGTCAAATGATTATGCATGCAGTGGTAAAACCCCTCATACTTAACATTTTTCATGAGTTACTCCCAAATTCCCGGTCATCTTTCCATTAAATCCGCTCACTTCCCCCTGTTGCATAATCATTCGAGTTACGTATTCTTGAGATTACTTTTCTTGGTGTATGAAACCATGAGCCCTGAGTTGTAAATCTGTTTAAAACAAATTTTTATGTGGAGTCACCAGTTTGTTGACGATTAAATTCGCAATGAAGTTTGGACCGCAAAGTATTGCTAAAGTCTATTATTATAAAAACTAAATAATATTAGTAGGTGGGACCCCTTGGTACTATTGAAGATCAAGTCTAGTGTTATTCGACACTACTTTCGTGGTTGATGATATCTTGTTTTATTGGATAATGGATTAGGCATTTTATACAGGGTTCCCTTGCTATTTCAAGATCAAGTTATACCAAGATTTTTTAGGGTATCATTGTTGACTGTTCTTGGATTTAGGATTTGTGACACCTGCAACAAGCACATGTTAGTAATAACAATTGGAAAAAAGGCTAAAAGGAAGAAATTGTCCAATGTTATATGCATTAAAGAAGATTGTGGCAAATCCAATCTAACATAGGATAGCCATACAAGTGATTTAAAAGTTGCATATAATATAGTTGATTTCCCTTCTACATAATAGAGATTGTAATATAGGTGGCGTGCTTGGAAATTAAAGGTTGTTGTTGCAAGATGGATGATTTGTTGATTAATAGTTGACGCATAATAAGAATTGAATGAGATCAGAGTAAGTAAGTGATGTGCAATTATTGTACATCACCTTTACCCTTATCAGTGGAAGCCACCATGGTCAGGCTATCTTCCCAAACATTTCGGTTGTGTTTATGTTCCAACTTCTCATCAGAAAGAAACTGCTCGACCGACGCATGCTTAAGACATTTGATTACAAGTATGTTCTTTTTTTTTGGGCCCTTCATGAATCTACTCTGGTTATGAAATGGATTTTGGCTCAAGTGTGTTAGTTGTGCTCTCCTTAAGTCTTGCGACTGTGTAATGGTGATTGTAAATGAAACATTGATGATTCTCTTTGAAATGAGATTGAAGTCATAAAAATAATGGGCATTAGTAGTCAATAGAGATCTCTATTATCCCTGTTGAAAGACCCTATTGGTCTTACTAGGTTATTTTTGCGTTTTCGCATTGCTATAGTTAGTCTGCGTTTTTATGGAGTTTATGGCTAAAGTATTAGTGTCACCACGCATCATACATTTGGGAAATGGAGTGTTTTCACCACCAGGGATCACAAACTGCTTTTTCCTGTTCTTAATCGGTCTGTCCTTACCGCACTATGGTGGTGGTTTGATCGAAAGGCATGAGGGTTATACCTTGCGTGCATTGAATTACATTTGCCATACCAAGATTGGCTCTGCTTTTTTTGTGGTGGCTACCAAGAAAACCCTTGGAATAAAAATCCATGTATGCGTTGTGGGCAGACCGAGTTACCACCAAGAAGTCCATCTCAACGTCTCCTTTTCATATCGTATATGGCACAGACGCAATTTTCCCTATCACACTGGGGTTGCCTGTTAGAAAGTTGCTCCAGGAACAACAGGCCGAACCAGATGACACGCATATGAGAATAAATTAACTGATTCACACACAACAGATGAGGGAACATGTATACAATCGATCACAACTCCACCAGGAGAAGATGAAGAGAACCTTCGACAAGCATTCAAAGCAAGAGGAATTTCAGGTAGGGGAGCTGGTGCTGAGATGGGATACGAGAAATGAATATAAAGGAAAGCATGGGAAGTTCGACAACCTTTGGACTGGTCCATTCAGAGTCAGCGCGTATTGTGGGAGCAACACTTATTTCCTAGAAGGATCAAATCGAGAGTGCCTTGTTTGGGGGCCTGTAAACGACAGTTTCCTCAAGCATTATCTGACGAAATAAAATACGTTCAAGTCATTTGTCATTGTAAATAGTTGTTTTATTTTTGTGTCGAGTCAGTGGGTCAACAGAAAATTGAAGCCCGAAGTGAAGGCCCTGAGTTTTATGATGAGACTTTTAGAAGCTGCGTCAATAGGTTTAGGTTGCGTCTTATTTTTCATATTGCAGTGTCAAAGAGTCGAAATAAGGCCCAATGGTCAGGCACCTGGTCTATTGTTCTTTGCTACCTCTCAAGGAGGATAGCATCCCCGTTGGAGCCATCTGTTAGCGCCGCCATTTTTCTTTCAATTAGAGTTTGTTTTCAGTCGAGTTATGGCCCATGTGTCAAAACATGTGAAGTCAGGTACATAGAAATGAAAGGGTCGAAGTTAGCAAGTGGCCGATTGGCCCTTGGAAACGGGAAGGGATGTCAGAGTCGAAACATGCGTAAATGGTACGGGTATGTTGTTCCCAGAAAGTCGGGTCCTGTTAAAAGTTAGTCTTTATGTGCCCCAGGTCGAGTCATGTAGTTAATGGAAATCGCATCGGCAAGTGTTGTAACTATTATCAGTTCATCGTGAAGGCCGAAAGAATGAAAAATCGTGGTGTTCATATCACGTATGCCCTACAACACTTATCGCATGTACCTTACACACAGGGATGTGTTATGGAAAATTTGCAGTCCGATTCGAAACATCTAGTCGCTATGAATTCAGTGTTCCTTGGCACGATTCCTCCTTCCACCTGATCTGTTATAAATCCCAGAGGTTCTGCACCCATGTTATTCGCGAAATCAGATTCAGGCTATGTATGTAAGTTTTCTCATAGGCCTAGGTTGATCAAATTCTCCATCTTGAGCATTCATCGGATCCACTACGCGTAAGATAAATACTGGCCGCACCATGGCGACCTCTTAAAGCATAAAGAAGGGCGTGGGAAGTGGCATAATCACCAGACCCGAGCCTCAAAATGATTGGGATTCATTCTCACTCACAACAGGCATCCCCAAGGATAAAAGGGCGATTTTCCCTTTACCCGCGGGAATGACGACATCACACTGCGCAGAACCTGGAGTGGAAGGAACTGCGCAGGAAGAAAGGACAGCAAAAGCCCTATCTCCCCAAAAATAGATTCCTCAGATAAGGGGTAGGCCAAGTAAGAATAAGGAAGTTGGGGAAACCCGAATCCCAGATGAACCGCAGGCACGATCGTTTGCTTAAAAATTATTTATGCATGCAGTCCGCCTGGAGCCTTTGGAAGGTACAAGCCGAGAAAGTGGGAGTAGAATGAGGAGGATGGATGTCACGGGTACAAATGATCGAGAAACATCTCAACAGCTGAAGCAGGTGAAGCTAGCCATCGTCGAACTGTACCAGGAAAACAGGGAGCTAAGACAACAACTAGTGACAAAGACCATTGAAGCGTCAACAACACAAGGTCGCGAAGGGAACATAACGTGGCTCAAAAGACAACTCAGAGAGGCACATGATACGATCGTACAGCTACACGAAGCACAATGAATGTCGGAAGAAGGGTAGGCAAAACAATCCATAGAATGTCAAACAACCGAGGAGATAGCCCGCGCAGTTCTCGCTAGCGAGCAGAAGAAACAAGATTAGCTGAAGTTCATCCTCTACCTGCAAACATAAAGAAAATCTTAACAGTTTTGAAGGAGACATCACCTTAAGACAATTTTGTCTTTTCTAATAATGGCCATGATAGTCAGTAGCCACTTGTCGCGCACATTTTTCCCCAGCAAATGAGTGCGCGACAAAAATCAAAGCCATTACAGTAGAAAGCGGGGCTCTGACAAACACTTGTCCGTTTAGACATTTGATCGAAGGAAAGCACTGACACATCACTCTCTCATGACAAGACCTAACTGATAACCGGATCCCCGTGGCGGATCACAAACAGTCATGATGTAGCCAGATGTAATTGTTGTCTATTTTTGGAAAAACATCATGCAAAGAGTCTTTTAAAGCAGAACAATTAGTTTCCTAGTTTTTAGAGATAACAGTTAGAAGAGTAGGGTAGCCCAAGCGGTGCCCTCTCTTATATATTTGATCTTTTCGATGTAAGCCAGGTTGGTTGGAAAAATTAGTATAGACAATAACTATTGTATGTAATTTGAGTTTGACCGAAACTTAATGCAAAAGTCTTGTAGCTTTGATGAAAAGATTCTAATTGTAGCAGTTGGATGTATTGTTTTCCTTTCTTTGCGTATGTGCTTTCTGTTATCTTTATTCATATCTTTTTCTGTCTAAATCAGAATGAATTTTTGAACCTGTGGATTCGCTACGCAACGCCCCTTGTTCGCGGCATTTAGACAAAACGTATTTCCTCTAAAGTTAACTCCGAAGTCATCCTCAACGGTGCTCCGAGTTGCTTTCTATGTTTTCTTCCCGCCTCACACAATGATTTTACACTGTTGTTGCTCGCTTAGCCTTTAACCTCTCAAGTTCATTCACCGAGTCATTTATTTCTATTGTTTTATCGAACTGACTCCATAGCCCAAGGTCTTACTCTCTTGTGCCAATATAACCAGAACCCATTATTTCAAAGGTGTTAAATCTAGCCAACGAATTTAGAGCCATATCTCACGCTGAGATAATGTCTCCCGAGAGAGTCCTCTCCAGGTTCAAAAGGCTAGTTTCGGGTCTCAAAGTTGGTTGAAAAATTTACCTCTGTCGTCTATTTACCAGCCGAACAGATTTACAGAGTGCTAACAGATTGTTTTGAGGATACCAGTGGGATGCCTTGGTAGTAAAACTTTGGAACTGTATGTGCCTCTTGCATGTGAAATCCTTGGTAAATGATGTATCACTTGAGGGATTATTTAGTAGACAAGGGGATGTTTAAGCCTCTAAGGGTGAGTGGATGCAAGAAAGAGATGACTTGAAGAAATCTGTTATGTGAGATTCATGAAAAATGTTGGTTGATGTCAAGAAGCAATATATTTTTGGTGTGTTAGAGAAGATAGTAAGATGAATCTCACCCATGGTAGCCATGTGAAGAAAACATATATTTATACAAATGAATATTAGGTTGAAGTT
>JASDQU010102686.1:283991-300706 GCA_032191745.1 Picea mariana
TTAAGCGCATTGGTGCGTTATATTGAATTAAACACACTGAATAAATATGATACAATGAAAATATAAGTGGAAACCTTTATAATTAGAACTTCGTGGAGGGTTATTATTGGTGCATATCATAATGTAGTGCACCGATGTGTGTGTGTGTGCCCTAATGTGTTAAATATGAATTAGGTGCACGGGTGACTAAAAAAGACCTTCAAATCTTCGTTTGAAGTAAGAATGTTGCATGCTTCCCAATTTTTCTTTTAAAAATGTAGGTTCACGTATTCAAATTATGGTTTTGGATCAAATACAAAGAAAAAATAGGTGATAATAAAAAATGGTTAATTCTTTAAATTCCAATTCATTCCATATCATTACAACATCAAGTTCTCCACCATTTGCAATAAGTCCATATTCTATTTACATTTTGATTATTTGATTGAATTTATGATGTTTTTGCATGTGCATCTGAATAATTATGCATTGAATTTTGCAAGATCATGATTCAGATTTGAGTTTAGATGCACATGGTATTCCACCAATCCAAAAACATCACAAGATTTTATCAAGAGAAAGATACAATGGATAGAGAGTATATGAAAATGAAGAGCCAATTTACCTTTCCAATTGTAACATGTCATCTTCCAACAACCATCCTCGACCAATGGTACTTCATTATGAACTAGATCTCTTTTATAAAATGTTAGTAATATGTGGCTATTCAAATTGTAAAGGGATGAAGGTGAAACCTCAACCTATCACACTATCCCATTATATTAATCATTCACTACGCAAAGTTGATGATCTAATACCTCCCACTGGGGTCAATGATCCAATAGGTGATATAAAAAAGAAACATGGGACCACTTCCATATGCTCTTTTTTTGAAAATTTGGAAGACAAATCAACTATGTTTCATCCTAAATTGATAAACCCATATCCTTTTCTTGAGTCAATCGAGATTTATTGATCCAAAAAGGATCCAGAGAAGTCTAAGAATAACTCAGAATTTGCAGAAGCACCTTAAGAGGCTTAGAATGGCCTCAGTAGACAGAGAAAGGGAAAAAAATTAAAAATCCTCAAAACTCAGTGAAATTGGCATCATCGCGAAGAGTGCGTCACAAGATTTCCAACGGCGTAAACAACTCGTCAAACAGAGTTACAAATCAAAAGATATTTGTGGTCAAAGTTTTGGTCAACCTAGCCCAGTCAACAGGGATGAGTCAGCCTCCGTACTATTGACGTTAGCATCAATACGGATGATGTCAACGTCCATACAGGGTACATGGCACACACAGAGGGTGACATGTGTCATGATGATGTGGCATCACTAGAGGCTGCCACGTGTCACTCATTTTTGGACTTTTCCGATCAGTCTGTGGACCAATGGAAAAGTGCCACGTGGCAGTCTGTACAGCCACCTGGCAGGTGACATGACAAGATGATGAAGTAGGGATGACATGGTGATGATGATGCAGAGGTGGTGACGTCGTCCAATGGAAGGCTACCATGTGGCAGCCGACAAACGCCCAATGAGGGTTGGTGACCAAATTGTTAATATATATATATATATATATAGATCGCGAAATCTGGTGGTGGTTCCACCATATTTAGTGGCATATCCCACCCGCAACCAAACCTAAATGACACCGCCAAATTTAGTCTTGTGGTTGTAACAATACACCAAAACGAGGAGGCATGCGGGTTTGACCCCGGGACCTCCCCCCATACATAGCGATTTGAAATCAATCCGCCAATCAATATGCCAATGGATTACGTTGTGTAGTCCGCCCATTTTTTTATTTAAAAAATGAAACTTGTCAGTGCATGGGGGGAAGGACCAGGGCACGTGATTGTACAATCGAGGCGTGGAGACAGTCATTTTTGGGTAATTCGACACCATGAATTCAGTGGTGATGTTTTTTTTCTGATCTGAGCCAATCTTCTGCAGCTTAACTCCAGAATGAGGTATACTTATGTATTTTTCCAAATTATTTTGTTGAGTTAATAAAAAGGCCTACCCATTTGAGAGCAGGACCCGAAGACGTAGTCCACTAGTGACGAACTCTGTTATCAAGTTTTTTGTGTTCAAATTTGATGCTTATGTCTCTTTATTATTGAGTTTTCCTTCTTTATGGTGCACTTCATTTTATACTCATTTAATACATTTATTTAATAAGTCACCTCAATGAAAAGATCCTGGATCATGTTGGTATCAAAGCAGTCATCTTTGACCTTAATTGTTGAGTGTGAATGCTTACTAGGGCCAAGCATAAACAGGGTGAAGGAACACTTAAGAATTTCAACCTCAAAGTTGGCTGTGCATTCTGAAGGAAGAAAATGGATGAAGAGGACAAGCATGATGAACATGAGAAAAACTTCCATATGGTCTTCTATTGCAAGTCAGACATGGTCGAGAAAATGTATGGAGATTACGAGAAGAGAATGGAAAATAAAGGGAAGAAAAAGGAAGCATCAGTGGATGAAAACGCTTCAGTGAATCAAGGGGATGGAGGAGACCCTCCCGAGCCTCCATCTTCACCATCGAGTTCTATATCTTCTTCCTCTGATCATTCTCATCGTTCTCATCATTCTAGCCATAAAGCTTCTTTTAAGAAACCGCTATTAAATCTTGATGTAAAATTTGCTTTACCTATGTTTAATGGAGATGCTAATCCTGAAAAGATAGATAATTGGATGCGATAGGTTGAAGTATATTGTCGTGTTCAACAGATTTGATGAAGAGGAAGTTAAAGTGTGATTGGCCTCTCTTCGGTTGGAAGGCACTGCTCTCGTATGGTGGGAGAGAAAACTTCAGGACATAAGTAAGTGTGGTAATCTTCTTTCCTCATGGTCAACATTTAAATCAACAATAAGGAAACAATTTTATCCATTGGGTTATTTACATAAAGCAATGATGGAATTGCAAAATTTAAGACAAAGTAAAGGTCAAATAGTACAAAGTTTCACAAAATAATTTAGGAAGAAAGCACTTGCACTAAACATTCCTTTAGATTCTTATGAAACTTTAATGAACTATATTGGCGCACTTCACAATTATATTTGTCATACTATACTGTTGTTTAACCCCACCAATCTTGACGAAGTTTGTGTGTAAGACATCCACCTTGAAAATAGAGGAAATAATATAGAAGATCCCACAAAGAATCCTTCCAAGTTCCCACACAATCAATTTAAAAGAAAGTTTAAAGGAAAGGACAAAAATACTGCCACCACAAAGAAGGGAGAAGGAAATCCATCTTGCACTCATTGCAAGAAAGATGGACACGATGATGAGCATTGTTGGAAACTACATCCAGAGAAGAGACCAAAGCAGTTCGGTTGAAAGGGGAAGACAAAGACCATTGCTATAGTGCAACAAGATCTTGGTGCCAATTTAGGAGATGAGGAAAAGATCACAACAATTGGAGTACAAGGTAAAGATTCCCTTCATGCTAGTTCAAGTTCCACTAATGAATCTCATGATGATGAAAGAAAGAGGAATGAATTATTTCACATGAGAGTTGTATCTAAGCATACTAATATTGATACTTTGTTTGATTCGGGTTCCCAAGTTAACTTAATATCTGAGACACATGTCAAAAAACTGGGTCTTAAAACAAAACCACATCCAAAGCCTTATCTTGTTGGTTGGGTATGCAACAAAGAAAAACTTAATGTCGCCAAGCAGTGTAGGGTTAGATTTGCTATTGCTTAAAAATTGGTTGATGAAGTTGATTTGGATGTTTCTTCACTTGATATATGTGGCATAGTGTTTGGGAGTCCATATCTTTATGATAGAAAAGCACTCTTCTTTCGTCATTAGAACAAATATCACCTTACTAAAGGAGGAGTGGAATATATTGTTAGATCCCACAACATGAAGGTTAATACAACACTTATTAGTGCAGGACAAATGAAAAGACTCATAAACACTAATAATAGATATGTACTCATGGTTGTAAGAGAAAAGGATGTTGGAATATCTGATGCCTTCCAAGCATGTGATCCTTCCCATAAGAAAAAATTAATTGATATTGTTTCTAATTATGATGAGGTCTTTCAGGAACCAAATGGATTACCTCCTAAGAGGGAAATCCAACATGAAATACATATTCAACATGATTATCCCCTTCCTAATGTGGGCATGTACATGATGTCAGTTTTAGAGATGATAGAGATCAAGAAACAAGTACATGACTTGCTGGATCGAGGGGTCATCAGGCCCAACTCATCTCCTTACGGTTCTCTGATTGTGATTGTGCCAAAGAAGGATGACACATGGTGAATGTGTGTCGATTATCAAGCCTTAAAAAAATTCACGGTGAAAAATTGATGCCCTCTTCCTCATATAGATGATTTACTTGATCAATTAAATAATGTTGTTTATTTCACTAAGTTGGATTTGCGCAGTGGCTACCATCATATCAAGGTTGCAGAACATGATGCATAGAAAATTGCCTTTAAAACCAAACAGGGTCTATTTGAATGGTTAATTATACCGTTTGGTCTTTGTAATGCCCCAACAACCCTCATGCGTGTAATGAATGATGTATTTGGGACATTCTTAGATAAATTTGTAATTGTGTATTTAGATGACATTCTTATATTTAGTGGGACTTGGGATGAACATGTACGACATGTAAAGCAAGTATTGGATACTTTGTGAAGGGAAAAGTTGTATGTAAAATTGTCCAAATGTGAGTTTGGCAAGATTGCACTCGTGTACTTAGGTCATATTGTAGGAGGAGGACAATGAAAATTGATCCTTCCAAAATTGATGTAATTGTAAATTGGCCTGAGCCCAAAAATGTAACCGAAATGCGAAGCTTCTTGGGTGCAGTGCAGTACTGGAGGAGATTCATTTCAAACTTCTCATTTATTGTAGCTCCTTTGCATACCTTGACCAATGTGAAGAATAATTTCTAGTGGGGAAGAAAGCAACAAAAGGCCTTCGACACTTTGAAGGAAAAGATCAGTACAACACCAATATTAACATTGTCAAATCTTCAACAACCATTTGAGATCGAGACAGAGGACAACGGTTACGCCATGGGTGCAATATTCATGCAGTATCGTAAGCCTATCTGTTACCACTATGAAACTTTTAACCAAGCTATTGTTAACTATCCTACATATGATAAAGAGTTGTATGCATTAGTTCAAAGTGTGAAGAAATGGAAGCATTACTTGTTAGGGAAGGAAACAATCATTCATATAGATCACCAACCTTTATAATATCTCCAAGCACAAACCAAGTTGCAACAATCTCGACATTACAGGTGGATGGGTTTTCTTCAACAATTCCATTTGGTAATAAAGTACAAAAAGGGTACAAGTAACGAAGTAGCCGATATGCTTTCTAGACCTCCTATTACTGCTTCCATTGTTTTGAAGAATGCTTCTTTACCTCATGATAGCTATGTTGAACAATATGCTATTGATGAAGATTTTAAGGATGTATTTGAGAAGCTAACCCATGGTGCACATGTAGAGAACTATTGTTTGTAGGATAAATTACTCTACCATCTTGGAAAGCTATGTATTCCTAAAAGTGAACGAGTCCATGTAATACGAGAAGCTCACACTTCTCTTGTGTCTATGAATTTTGGGGTAGGAAAAACCATGGCCTATTTGCAAAGGTTTTGTTACTTCCCTCATATGAAAGAAATTGTAACCAACTATGTAAAGGGGTGTGTGATGTGCTCTACTTGTAATCCCACTAATAGAAAACTAGGGCTGTACTCACCACTGCCTGTTCCGTCTCATCCATGGGAAAGTATCTCCATGAACTTTGTAGGGGGTTTACCAATGTCGAAAAGAGGTCATGACTACTTGTATGTAGTAGTGGATAGGTTTAGCAAGATGTTTATCTTGATGCCATGTAAAAAGCAGGTCAATGCTGAGCAGACTACTAATCTCTTCTTTTAGTATGTTTAGGTCCACTTTGGATTACCCATGTGCATTATCTCGGATCGAGATACTCGATTCCTTGGAGAGTTTTGGACAAGTTTGTGGAGAATGATAGACACCAAGTTAAAGAGGAGTACGACTTTTCATCCTCAGACCGACGGTCAGATAGAGGTTGTTAACCGAACAATGGTACATTTGCTTCAAAGCTACTGTAGTAAACATCCCAAGTTGTGGGATGACCAGATACCCTATATTCAACATGCTTACAATCGAGCCTTACATTCCTCCACTCAGTGTTCGCCACTTGAGACATGTTTTGGATACTTGCCTAAGGTTCTTTTGGACTTGATGTATGGGAAATATGTCGATTCCAATGAAGAAAGAAATGAAGACATGGCCCACAAGTTCATTCAAAGGATCCAACAAGTACCCCAAGCAGCCAGGGACCAATTGGAGAAAACTCAAGCACATTATAAGGCTCGACATGACAAGCATAAGGTTGATCATCAGTTTTAGGTTGGAGACCAAGTATGGCTTCACATCAACAAGGAACGATTGAAGGGTGAAGGTAAGAAACTCAAGCCTATCCGATATGGACCTTTCACTATTTTGGAGAAAGTAGCACCAATGATTCTCATTTAGATCTTCCACCTTATATGCAGATCTACTCAGTTGTAAATATGGAAAACTTGAAACTTTTTGAGCCTCCCATGATCATGGATTAGGGTGAGGAAGTTTCAATACCTTCAGCTGATGAGTTTTCTCTTGAGTACTTGGACGAGTTGAAGGAAGATATCATCCTGGACATAAGGATGAGGACTTCATGCAAGGGTGATGTTGATTATCTTTGAGTGGGCTTAAAGGGCACACATCCAAGCAAGGCAAAATGGATTGAGAAAGACAAGGTGATGGAACTCTTCCCTCACTTATATGTTGATTTATGAAAGATTTTGGTGGTCCAAAAAGTTCTCAGTGGGAAGGCATGATCCAAAAAGGATCTAGAGAAGTCTAAGGATAACTTAGAATTCGTAGAAGCACCTCAGGAAGCTCATAATGGCCTCAACAGACAAAGAAAGGGCAAAAATTCAAAATCCTCAAAACTCAGTGAAATTGGCATCGTCGCGAAGAGCACATCGCAAGCTTTCCAACGATGTAAACAACTCTTCAAAGGGAGTTACATATCAAAAGATATTCACAGTCAAAGTTTTGGTCAACCTAGCCCAATCAACAAGGATGAGTCAACCTCCGTACTGCTGATGTCAACATCAGTACAGATGACGTTAGCATCTGTAAAGGGTATGTGGAACACACAAAGGGCGACACATGTCATGATGAAATCAACATGATGATGTGGCAACAATAGAGGCTGCCACGTGTCACTCATTTTTGGACTTTTCCGGTCAGTCCGTGGACCAATGGAAAAGTGCCACGTGGTAGTCCATACAACCACCTGACACTCCGTACAACCACCTGGAAGGTGACGTGACAGGACAACGAAGCATGGATGACATGGCGATGACGGTGCAGAGGTGGTGATGTGGCCACGTGGCAGCAGACAAACGCCTAATGAGGGTTGACGACCGAATTGTTAAAAAAAAATATAAAATTATACCGTCAAATCTGGCGGCGGTTCCACCAGATTTAGTGGCATATCCCATCAACAACCAAAATTAAACGATACTGCCAAAGTTAGTCCTATGGTCGTAACAATACACCAAAATGGGGAGGCCCGCAGGTTTGATCCCGAGATCTCCCCCCATACATAGCGATTTGAAATCAATCCGCTAACCAATATGCCAACGGACTACGTTGTGTAGTTTGCCCATTTTTTTTATTTAAAAATTGAAACTTGCTAGTGCACGGGTTAAGGACCAGGGCGTGAGACCGTACGACCAAGGCACAAAATTCGAGAAAGATTCCTTTTAATCATTGCAAGTTGCAGGCATGAAAATCGAGACACAATTTCTCTTGGGCTTGAAAGTGCCAGACTCAGATCGAGGCATGGAGACAATCGTTTTTGGGTAATTCGACGCCACGAATTCAGTGGTGTTGTTTGTTTTCTGATATGAGCAAAGCTTCTGCAGCTTAACTCCATAATGAGGTATACTTATGTGTTTTGCCAAATTCTTTGTTGAGTTAATAAAAAGGCCTACCCATTTGAGAGCAGGACCCATAGACGTAGTCCACCAGGGATGAACTCCATTATCAAGTTTTTTGTGTTCAACTTTGATGCTTATGTCTCTTTATTAATGAGTTTTTCCTTCTTTATGGTGCACTTCATTTTATAATCATTTAAAACAATTCTTTAATAAGTCACCTCGATGAAAATATCTCAGAACAATTATAGTGAGCCAAAGTATGATATTAATACTACCAAAAACATATTTACTAGGAGATCCAAAAAGTTGTACAAGTTGAGAGAAAAAACATCCAAGTAAGAACACTTTCATATGATATTTTTTTGAAAAGTTGGAAGCCAAATTAACTATATTTCATTCTAAATTGACCAACCCATCTCCTTATGTTGAATCAACCGAGAGCTCTAGTGATCCAAAGTATGATATAAATACTACTCAAAACATCTCTACTAGGAGATCCAAAAATTTGTACAAACCGAGAGTAAAAATGTCAAAGTACACATCACGGTCATTTCAATTGTTGAAGGGTAGAAATGAATTGTCTCTTCCTATCCATCTATAAAGTAAATACCTAACCTATTACAACCACACTTTGTATGGTGCTTGATTGTCTTCCTTTCCTATGCACGCTGTTGGAAGTGGATTATCCTTTTGTGGTAATAATTACATGATTTCCAAGTCTAAAATAGATGCTGCAAATCTTGGGTTGTTAATCCTTTCAAAAGTATTTGTTCCTTCCAAACAGTCAATGACACTTATGCCATTTTGTGGTCGTCTTTATAGTCGATATGATTACTTGAATATTGTTAAATATAAAAATATAAGTTCCATGTATAATATATGAATGAGTAATTAYGCTTACATAAATTTTAACATGAAGAACTTATTATATGTTGATGGTCATCATGCATTCATGGGAATATTCTAGGGTTGATAAATAGTTGTTGGTGCTCATTGTTCAATGCAAATTGTTCGTTTGAGGAACACTTCAATGAMAAAGAATTCTTTATGAAAAGGAAGACATTCAAATTTGTTGTGATGCATGCAATACATAGTTTGTCTCCTAATAATGAGTTGTTAATACACTATAGGCTTTCGTAGACCATCGACCAATTGTCAAAGGTGACAGAAGTTTATTAAGTTGGTTTGCATTTCATTTCTAATTATGGAATGCCATGTGAATTTACTTTTGTTATTAATATTAGGAGTTGAGGTACTCTCTTATCATTTACCCCTTCCATTATTTTAATACTCTCACTATTTATTGAATGTTTGAGAGAGAGGAAGTGTTGTCACTATCTTGATAGAGAGTTTCTAATGCACAAATTCGTTGATTGAAAATATTGGAGAAGTAAAGAGGGTGAATCTTGTAAAAAAATGGAGGCATTTCTTCCACAAGCTTTAAAGCATGTTAAAATCAAGAGAGGAGCCATTAAACATGATTCATTCCCAAAGAAGAAGGGAGTCAAGTAGATATCAATTGTTGCTTTAATCCAATAAAATAATACAAGGACAATGCAATTTCTAGCCAACTACAATTGCAAAGATTTCTTATAAATCAAAGTGCTAGAGATTGTTCAAGCTAAAGCAAGTATCATGAGTGTGAAATCAAATGCACAAGCATTTAAAGTATTCATCTAAGTGTGAACTGAGAATATAGACAACGTTTTTCCCAAGATTTTATTGATTAGGCCTCAATATACGTGAGTGCATTTTGTAATATTGAATTTTACTAAATATTTACCAGTCAAATCATTGGGCGAAGGGGGTCCCTTGTCCCACAAACAAGGGGGTCTCATACACCAATTTTGTGTATGGCTTGGCCGTAACCTTAAAAATATTTTATTATTATTATTACTCACTAGTGTAAACTTGGTGAATAGAAAAATTAGGAGTTACAATGAGTTGACAACTCTTAGAACTAAATAGACTCAATGAGTAGATTAAAAGTTAGGAAGCCTGAAAGCCAAAATCCAAAACTAATTATATAAACAAAGCCTTCTTCTTCAAAAGAAAGGACTTGTTTTGGAAAGAAGAACTTGAAATGATGATTGTGTAATCCAGGTTTCAAGCTCCATTGAATAAATATAATACAATGACACATATTTGAGTTGAAGAATTGTGCAATTCGTTTGTTTCTTTTCTTTGGCCAATATGTGAGTATTTGCCTGTGAATTTGTATTCATTAAGTTTATAATTACTATTATGTTTGCCTAACATAATGGATTGATGAATGTGAATTTTGAATTTATTGGTCTGTATAAGTACAATATATTCAACACTGTAGAGAAATAGAAATACATATTTCAAATTTTGAGTAGCTTCATTGATTACACTGCTCGTGCTTACATTTCAGTTACATTATTTTAATTCCACGATTTCATTTATGCATTTAAATCCACTAGCAAACCTTTCAAAAACCATAATAATCAACTAAACAAAAAACTGAAAAATATTACATCGACACCACAAGCTAGAGGAACCACCTTAAGTGTGGAGACTCTTATTTGGGTGTCTTCATCTGATTAATTACTTAAGCAAATTGAATTGAGACCCTTTTCCACCTCAACAAAATGGCTTTAGGAGGAGGGTCCACCCTTATACAGTTTTAGTTAACATGCAACCAAATTTTCAATCCAGTTTCAAAATAGTGATTTATTTTCTAATTTAGGTGTCATTGTTTGTGTTCATTTTCCCAAAAAACTTCACCATAGTATTCAAAGAAACTTATCTTGGAATTAGCCATGAATAGATTTGAATATAGAGCACCATTGTTAATTTCAAACAACACTTAAGATTGGCTGATTTTATGACACATACCAATTGATCATGTAGAATTACACCAACAAAAGTATAAGCCTTTAAGGTATCTTACAACACCTTCAACAAATAATATGGTAGTGAACCAACCTCTTGATTGGATAGAAGAATATGTGTTGCAGTTGGTTGGACCTATGCATGATCTCCTTAGAAGATTAAACACATTTTCACCTAACCACAACTCGAATGAGTCTACCTTGGCCAAATACCATATCAAAGCATATATGAAAACTATTTGATTGTTGAATATTCGAGATGAAGACATAATTTGTAGATTTTTTGCTTTCACTTTTTTACACAAATCACCTTCTTGGTTCTATAACCTACCATTGAATAACATTCATAACTAGAAAGAATTTGAAGAATCATTCCTCGAAAAACTCAGAGATGACAAAGTCCAAAGTCATTGGTCTTATAACTTGCCTAAGTAGCTTAAAGAGAATGGAAAAGATTTCAACATTGAGTTCCACACCCTTTACCTTCAAATCCATGCAAATAAAAGACCCCCACTTAAGCTAACACTAGAATTTTATCTGAATGTCTAATATCCTACCATGGCTTTGCTCATAAAGGAAGTAGGGAATCAGAATCTAACTTAAAAGGGAGCTTATGATGAAGCAATCAAAGTCAAAAGGACATATCATGTTTACAAGACACTCCCACCCTAGATATAGAACCATTTCAAGCAACCACCCCAAACAATTCAAAACTTGTTGCTAATACCAACTTTGAAATAGAAAAATGTAGAGAACTTTGCAGAAATTATTCAATGATTTGGTTAATTGAAATGGAAGGTTCAATAGGATTCCCCTAAAAACTAAAATTCTTCATATAACAAGGATTTAAATAATTTCAGCAAGAAAAACAACAATACTCACTTTACCCCTAAATCCAAACATGTAACAACTAATAATTACACCAATTTGATTGGAGTGGTTATGAAAGATTGGTGTAAACTACACTAAAAAGCACACAGTGAAAGGGAATGTCCTCAATTCTTCAATGCATTGGACATCTTCACTAAAAAAATATAAATTTGATAATCCAACTACCCCTTTGGCATCTGCTAAGTTTTATGGGACAACCCGCCATTCTCAAACATTGTAGCTTTTGAAAAGGAGAATGTAGTGAAGTAAAGGAAAACTATGTTAAGCATGACCAAATCAAAGATTTTCCTTTGAAATGAAACGTGTGTTATGAAGATTTCTTACCAAAGCTAAATGAATCTGCCCAAAAAAATTTATTCTCTAGGCCAAATCAACCTCTTGAAATCATTTGAACACCATCATATGCTTTGACATTACCCAAAATTTTGGAAATGTCGATTATCTCGAGGTCGACAATCAAAATGGCTATGTAGTTTATTCTCATCCCTTTTTGTAGGAGATAGATGAGCTTAGTGAGTTTGATGATAATATATTGTTTCCGTCTTCTCATGATCCTTGCGGATGCCATACAATCGCTAGTTCTACCGAAGATAAAATTTCTTCATATGGTTCTATGATGGATTCAAAATAAGTAAATCTTATGATGCAGGCCCTAGATAAAAACAATTTGTCTTAATGTGATTTTTCCTCTAAACTTTAGCTGGATCATTCTAAGGAGCATGTTGTAGAATAGCTAGACCCCTTATCTCCCCATATCATTGCCTTGAATCTTAAAATTACCAATACCTTCAGAAGAAAATCATGTGTCTCGAGAGGAATGTAATGTTGTTGTTCATCAAATAATTGCAAAAATGTTTACTATCATTGGACAATGTAATAACCGGGAAAGTCCGGTTACTATTCTACTTTGCACCTTAAACCTTGAACATGACTCTCAAAGTGATGGCTTGAGCCCCTATCTTTAATATAGATTGCATTGTGAAATATTGACCACAATCTAAGGCCCTAAAAAATGAGTCATCATAGAATCCAATGTTGAATGTTGAAATACTTAAAATTGTTGAGTCTGCTAAATTTTGAGTGATTTTTGAAATTATGTTTTCTCCATTTGAAGTCTAATAGAGTTGAAATCACTCTCAAACATCTATTTTACATCTTGAAATAGTGAATGATAAAAACAAAAGTTTAAGAAAGGGGTAGAAATGGAATATAAAGGAAAATAGAGACTTTCATTTTAACAACTTAGCATTATCATTCATCTTTCTATCAATGAACTACTTTGATTATTTCACTATGTTTTCCTTCACTTTTAAGATGCAATTTACTATTTTCACCTTTCTTTTTCAAAATGAGATCAACTTATTAATGTTTCAAGTTATGTGTGATTTCCTCTTTCTCCCCTCATTTTTTAAGTGTGTTTTGCTTGTTTCACCTTCATTTTTTGACGTGTGATTTGCCCATTTCGTCTTTCATTCTTTAAGGTGTGATTTCCTCTTTCACCCTCATTTTTTGAAATGTGATTTCCTCACTCTTAATTTTTTGAGGTGTGATTTTCTTATTTCACCTTCATTTTTTAAGGTGTGATTTTCCCATTTTGTGTTCGATTTTTAAGGTGATATTACCTCTTTCACCCATAGTTTTTAGAGGTTTTATTTGTCTATTTTTTGTTTTCTTTTTGAAGTGCAATTTGCTTATTCACCGTCATTTTTTAGCTATGGTTTCCTCTTTACCCTTTGTTTTTGGAGGTGTGACTTGCACATTTTATCTTCATTTTTTGAGGTGTGTTTTCCTCTTTCACCCTTGAGTTTTTGAAGATAAATTTTCTCATCTCACTTTCATTTTTTGAGGAGCAATTTGCCCATTTTGCATCCTTTTTTTTAGGTATGATTTGTTAATTTCACCTTCATTTTTTGAAACATGATTGCCCCTTTGCCCTTCATTTTTTGAAACATGATTGCCCCTTTGCCCTTCATTTTCCAACTATGAAAAGTCCATTCACTTTTCAACATTTTAGATGCAAATTGGTTCATCTCTACACTCTTTGATTTCCAAACATAGAGTTACTTTGAAAATATTAAATCTTTTAAAATTGGTAGACTATATCTTCATGCTCGAGGATTCATTGTCAAAATACATGAATTGAATTTGAGAGTGCAGGTTTTCACAGTTAAGCATAATTGTGGCTTGGGAAGTYTGGATTTAATTGTRTAGGAAATTAYGARACGYCCAAYGTTTCGRGTGGACWCTMYAMSCWTCKTTWGKSMCWAAMGATRGSTKRWGWGTCCACYCGAAACRTTGGRCGTYTCRTAATTTCCTAYACAGWTTAAATMCAAAAAKCCCATACATAAATTGGATTAATTTTCAATGGAGATCTAGGTTTTATGTTGCATTGCAGAGAAAATAATGAAGATTTTACCTTTTAAACCCTTCGAAGGCCTGTAGTCCATCCATTCATTTATTAATTTTCTACTAATATGGTGTAACTGTGCATATGGTGAATTGTGATTATGATTGATAGGAATGGGATGGGTCCAATGAAAAAGGAAAACATAAAAGAAAAAGGAAGAGTATTTCCCATCAATTCAATTAAATAGGGTGATAGTCAAGAAATATAAACAACAATTATTATCAAACATCTAAATCTTACAACAAATATGTGCTAGAATTCATATGTACTATTATCTAAGATGCACAAGCAAACAATTCCACTTACACCAAGATCTACCAATTTGACAATCGAAGATCATCATAGTATAAATTATACAGCCTTGTTGAATTGTTTCCTTTCCTGACCTTGATTCATTGGCTAGTATAATGATCCAATTTGAATGATGCACACAAATATATAGAAAAGCATTATTTCTAGACATTCACAAGGCCGAAAGAAGGTGAGGAGTGTTGGATAACGTTTACTCCAAGAGAAAAAAAACCATAAAGTTGAAATATAGCTTCCCCCAAAATTTTAGTGAATTATGAGTTTCATTTTTTGGCACAATTTCTAATGCACCATTTCAGGGTGTACAATAGAAATATATCTTAGTGCTTCATAAGTAAAATTTCTTCACAATGATTAAATCTATTAGGTCGCCAGTTTGGCAAAAAATTTCGAAAATTTAGTTTTGGGTTATTCGTGGATCCCTTGGGAAGCTTGACACTTGTTGAAGAGTTTTTGATGAGGGAAGATGCATGGAAATGAATCAATTCACATCAAAATATCTTGGCATCCCAAGAGAGGAGACATCATAGAAGCATTGTGCAATTACCCATGACCATAGGGCAATTTCTTGTGTAAAATTCCACTAGTGTGATGTGAATGATCTTGAGGTTGATTTGAACTCATGGTATTGAATCCTTCATTATCACATTTACATGGATACCCATTCTTTTTAATTAATTGACCATATTTGTTTTTAATTGGAAATTAATTTTAATGGTTGAATCAATGCTTCGTGTTGCACATCAATGAATTTATGTAAGTAAAGGATTGCCTATAGTGTGATTGGGTAGAATTGAAGAGATCATTTCCCTATTCCTCTTTGTAATTCATGGACATCTCTTTCATTGATTTCATGTTCCTATTATTTAAATGAATTTGATGTCATTTAATTAAAACATAGAAGTTGATTAAGCTGGTTTGCATTCTAATTGCTAGTTATGGAATATCATGTGAATCTACTTCTTTGTTATTGATCTTGGAAGTTGAGATACTTTTATCATTTAGCTCTTCCATTATTTCAATACTCTTACTATTTATTGAATGTTTGAGAGAGAGGGAGTGTTTTCATTATCTTGACAAAGTTTCTCATGTGCATATTCATTAATTGAAAAGATTGTAGAAATTAAGAGAATGAATAATGGAAAAGAATGGAGGCATTTCTTCCATGAGCTTTGAAGCTTACTCAAATCAAGAAGGGAGCCTTTGAAGCATGCTTCATTACAAAAGAAGAATGGAATGTGTTATCTCCTAAAATAAAACTGCTAAGTTTTCAAATTTTAGGTGATAGGAATGAGTCAAAACAATTTGTTTCTAAATTTTTTAGAGTACATTAGATGGTCTATTCTTGATGTCTAAAGTTGAAAGAATCATCACTTTTGGTCTTGGGTTTCGAATTTTGAAATCACAGGTTTCGGTGGTTCAAGGGGTCTATCAAATGACTTGTTAACCACCGAAAGTCGACCTTTTCGGTGGATAAGAGGCGTCTAGCAAAAGGCCCTTAACCACCGAAAGCATTTCCACGTTCAATTTTAAAAACTCTCGTGCTTTCGCACGAGCCAGATGTCAAGCGAGCCTGGGAATGATTGTTAACCGCCGAAAATCATGTCAAGTGGCGCGTTTCTTTGTCATCATTGCAAGATTGTTGGTGAATAGATGCCGAAACATCATCCAAGTGTCTGAACTGTCAGTTATCATAAATTCTTGGTATGGCGCAAAATTTCATAAGAGATCCGATCATAACAGATTGAAGACTGTATACGGACCATTAGGAGAATGACCACGAATTTTGTGATGTCATTACTGAGCTTGATTGGAATGTGGTTAATTTCCACTTACATCATGCATTTAGTCCGGGCATTATTAATCAGCTCAAACAGCCTGTAAATCTCTCATCCAAACGCGCTATCAGAGCTCCAGATCCGTTCAAGGTGGCTAAGAATGGTCGAAACTCCAGTTTGACAAGAAAATTTATCATCCGGGTGTGCATTTCAGTTAACAAATCGTTTTAATCTTGGCTCTGTATGATTAATACTTGAATTACTCTCAACTCAAAACTTGTTTTCTAGTTGATTGAGTCACAATTCTATTAATAAGTCAAATTCTTACTTGAATTCTGCCTAAACTGACTGGAGTTTACCTACAATCACTGAGTATCTAAGGTTTGATTCCTGTTTGAACTCCAAGTCTTACCAATAGCCGTTGAGTTTATTCTCAATCATACACTGGTTAATTAGCTTGAATCAAATTTTAAACTCT
>JASDQU010102686.1:307137-339685 GCA_032191745.1 Picea mariana
CCAGACAAGTTAAAGCCAAGCCTACTAAGGTTGCTAGCAGACTATCTCACCAAGGGCTTATTACTCTTCTTGTCAAGGAAGCTTTGCAGAGGAAACAGGTTGATTGGGGTTTCTTTCTTTTCTGGAATGAATTCCAAACAGAGAAAACCACCAGAAGCTGAAACTAAAAAGACCAATGGCAGTAAGACAATTACCCCTAAAAGCAGTCAGAGGAAAAGGAGAGATATTTCACCTTTTCCACAACAAGATGAATCCTCTTCATCCAAAAGGAAAAGATCAAAGAGAAAGTTGGATTTTGATAAGGCCGAGGATGTACCTATGGAGGGTAATCCCCTTAACTTGCCATATTCAGAGTCCGAACCTGAAACAGAGCATAAGGATGAACAAGGAGAACAACAAACTGATGCAGCTGCTGGTGAATATCCAAACCTACCTACTCCTACTCCTCCAGAGGAACAAAATCAATCGTTAGTAGGAGCTTCTTCTAGAAAACCCAAAGCTTCCAGGACTCAGAAAGTGAGGAAACTTCTGCAACAAATCTATGAAATGGAAGTTTTAATAAGGGTTATGAAGAAGGAAAATACAGACTTGACAGAAAGAAATGAAGAACTTCAGAACATTAATCAAATTGTCAATGAAAAACATGACAAAATCAGAGATAGGAATAGGACGTTGATAAAAGAGAATATGAAGTTGTACAGGTAGCTAGGAATTCTGAGGTTAAAGATTAAAAAAGCTCAACCTTCAGCTCAGGAGCATATAGATTTAGAAACCCTAGCTATGATTGCTACATCCTTGGACAAAGAGGCAGAGACCAACACACACCAGGAACAGGTCACCAGTTCTATCAAAGAAAGAAAAGCATACCCAAAGGCGACCTGAACATTCAAGCAATCATCAAGGTAATCAGAATTTTGTAACTTTTGAAGTCCGAACAAACTCTGACTTTCGGTGGTTTAGGCGAGCCTGMAAAGCACTCATTAACCACCGAAAGCAGAGCTTTCRGTGGTTAATGTGCTAAATTTTACTTGAGTTAACCACCGAAAKCCTGTAACTGCCAGAATGACCGAAATTTTGCCCAGATCGGGAATTTTCRAGTTAGAATGAAATGAAACCTCTTCCAATAGGCAGGTATTGAATTATCCAGTCAGATCCAATGGTTATTTTTTGATGAATAAGGGAAGGAAGAAGTGTTTCAATCATGTTTGGTATCTTTTCAAAGGCAAAATATCATGGTTTTTGGGTACACCTCATCAAACTCGATTTCTATCTTCAGGATATCAAGTTAAAGGGCCTTGGAAGGWTGAACTCCACATCATCAACTGTTCAACACATCTTAAGGACCAACACATAGGAATTGTCCTCATTCTGAGGGTCTATTCCTACCTTTTTGTAAATACAGTTTTTGTTTACTGTTTTTAGAAATTCAGATCCATAGTTTTAGGATCTGATAATTACATTGTAAAGCTATAAAGCTACTGAAAGAAGACAAAGGAAAGGTTCGACTTTGGAGACTTTTTCATATTATGTACTCAAACTTCTCATTTTCATATTGAGTAATACAAGCTTCTTTTTCCATAACTTGTTCAGATTTCATCTTCTTATCTATTCTGTACTTGCACCTGGATATTATATTCATGTTGTTATTCTCATCTATGCCCGATAACTGTCATCTTATCATTGCATTCATAAGTTAAACTTTGCAAGTATTCCTGTGATTATTATAATTGGCCATTCATATATGCTTTATATGTGATTCTGCTGATATAATAGTTATTTCTCCATACATCCCTTTATTTGTAAACTCTCTGAACATTTGTGGTTGAAAGCCTTGTCCATCTAAATGTGTTTATGCATGATTTGAGTGAGAAATGATTCAGTCCTCTGACTTGATCCAAACCCACACTTATTATTGAGAAAAGAGTTACAAAAAGATTAAGTTACCAGGAATCTCTGACTTACAACCTAGGAGAGTTTCCTGGAGTGATAACAGAATGAAGAAGGCATCAAGTGTTGATTCTATCTAAGCAACTAATGAAAGGAGTATGTAAATTGCAGCCCACTACATTTGCAAAGATCACTTATAGATCAAGGTATTGGAGATTGTGCAAGCCAAAGCAAGAATGAAGAGTATGCAATCCAATGCAACTATTTGGAGTATTGATCTAAATATGAATTCAGAATAGAGACAATGTTTTTTCCCAATGTTTTATTGATTAAGTCTCACCATACCTAAGTCCAATTTGTAATATTGATTTTATTAAATATTTATTATTTACAAGTGTAAACTTGTTGAATACTCAAAATTAGGAATTATAATGAATTAAGAACTCTCAAACTAAATAGACTCATTGAATAGAGGAAGAGTTGAGAAGCTTGAAGGCCAAGAGCCTTCAAGAGAAAGGATTTTTTGACAAGAGGAACTTGAAAGAAGGATTATGTAATCAAAGTTGTAAGCTTCCATTGGGTAGATATACTACAATTATGTAAATTTGTGATGAAGCTTTATATAATTTGTTTGTTTCTTTCATTTATGATTGATATGTGAATATTTGTTTGGGAATTTGTATTCATTAAGTTCATATTTACTATTATATTTTCCTAATACATAGTGAATTAATGAATGTAAATTCTGGATTTACAGATTTGTGTAAATATAATGGATTCGACACTATATAGGAATAGAAACATGTATTTTAATTTATGAGCAACTTCATTGATTCAACTACTTGAGATTAATTTTCAATGACATTATTTTGATCTTGCAATTTCATTTATGCATTCAAAAACCTTAGCGAATCTTATTCTAGAAAACCTAAAAATAAAATAAACCAAAAACAAAAAATGGTAATGGCAATGCCACAAGCTAGGGGAACAATCTTAAAGGTAGAGACATTGATTTGGATGTCTTTGTCTGATGAGTTCTATGTGAAAGTTTACTCGAGACATTTTCCCATGTCAACATCATGCATTATCTAATTGTTCAATGTTTTGTCTCTTTTCGTTGGAATTCGACGACTTAAATCTGCATGAAATCACAATTGTCTGTTGTTCAAATTGCATTTTTGAATGCATAAATAGATTCAATGTGATGAAAAACCTCAGGGCGCCCGAATTATACAAAAATAACCACTCAGATTTGCAGATCCAACAATTACTCATCGGATTTTGAGAAAATATCGCTAGAAAATATCCCCGAAAAAGGGCCAAAACATAGAACGTTTAGCCTACGACGTCAACATCATCCTCACACTAATTGAGGGATTGAAGTAGTGAAAAAACTTTGGTCCAATTCTTGAGAGGATATAGTAGCAAACATCCCAAGCCCTAGGATGAACAAGTAGTTTACATTCAACACTCTTACTATAGGGTAATTCACATTCTTTCACCTAGAAATCTTATTTTGAAACTTGTTTTGGGTATTTTCCACTCACACCTTTTGTTGTTGTTGTTTATACATAGAAGAATAAAGACATGCTAGAAAGAAACTGGTGGCAAAGAAAGCAAATAGGTTCATAGAGAAGATTAGATAGTTTTATCTGAAAGCATAGGAGTGACTTGAGAAGAGTCAATAGAAGTACAAACAACTATCATGGGATAGATCACAA
This sequence comes from Picea mariana, assembly GCA_032191745.1. NCBI lineage: Eukaryota > Viridiplantae > Streptophyta > Pinopsida > Pinales > Pinaceae > Picea > Picea mariana. Next base: position 310,746 of record JASDQU010102686.1, read on the forward strand.
ATTATGTGTTGGGGACAAAGTCTAGATTTATCTTAGCATAGAGCCCTTGCACAAGGTAGCCAATAAATTAAAGCCTCTGAGAGACTGAACTTTTGAGATCATTGAGCAAATAAGTGCCAATGCATTCAAACTACATGTACCTCTTTATATGAGGATGAATGCAATTGTTAGTATCCAAGGGCGACATATGTGGGGTTAAATGTATATGATATGACTCCACGGGGGGCATGTATGGGGATAAATTTACATGTAATGTGTAAATGTATATGTAATATTAGGGTCAGCCTAATAGTAAAGGGGCCTCATGTGTAGTGTGTGAGTATGTATATGTAGAGATAATGTATTCATTATTGATTCATGTGAATTGTGATGTATGAGTGTATTTGGGTATTTCGAGGAGGTTCTCATATTCTTTAAGGAGTTGTTGTGTAAATCATCTCCCTTATCTATATTGGAGTTGTTCTCCATGCTCACATTGCTGTACATGGTGTGTGCTTTTGGTTTATTTTGATATTTTAAGCATTTGGAACATAACAATAATAATCGATGTGGAGAACTTGAGATTGTTTAAATTGTCCTTGTTGGATGGGGACAAGGAAGAACAAACTCTACATATCATGGAATATTCCACACCGAGTTCACTTGAAGAATTGGAGGACACAATTTTGCAAAAGAAGGTTTGGGTGACTCAAAGAACTCAAAGAGGACAACAGTAAATTTGACAAATTGGCCTCAAGGGAAAAACTCCGATGAATCCAAGTGGTATAAGAGAAACCAAGTTGCAGATGGGTTTTCACATCTTTCCTTTGAATATTTTGGGACCAAAATCCATCCATTGATGAGGTATTATCAGAATGGATCCTTGCATATTCAAAATGCCTACATTATTAATTCTCTAGTTAAAATTTTGTGCTCAAGAACCCTTGATTTTTGTGCTTGAAACCCTTTACTCATAACTAGAGATGTTCTTGATTACATTTAGAAAATGGATAAGGAAAGTGAATACAAAAATTTGGCATGCAAAGGAATGGATTAGTTGGAGGGAAAGTTACCTTCACACTCCACTCTCTACAATAAAGGACACAACCAAAAGATACTAAGGCTGGTCCAATGCTAAGGACAATGAGGGACTTGGAAAGAAGTCTAGCTCCACACTTCACAATATGACATAGGAACAGGTAATATATGAAGGTGTATGTAGAGGCTAGAACATGACATAGAGTTGTAGTGCCAAGGGACAAGGGATCAACCCTTTTCACTTCACATCACATACAAAGAATATGGATAGTAAGCCATAAGACTAACTGTAGTAAAGGCTCTACATCCACATATGACTAAGAATAAGAATGCACACGAACATAGGGTCAAGACCTACCTGACATCTAACATGTCTTGTCTAACCAATCAAGGGATGCTACATGGTTGTTCAAAGCATGCTACGAAAACAAGTTGGAGACTATGAATAACTTAGTTTTGGGGAAACATTATGGAAATAATGGTAGAGGTCATTGGATTTCCACATACCCAAGAATGCAAGCGTAAATGAACGGTCCAAAGAAGAAAAGGGGTTCAAGCAACAAGAAGCTAGAATATGTTGGACTAGAGGTTTGACTTGAAAAAGTTCTAGAGAGGAATAAGAAGGAAAGAATAACACTGTCAACAAGTCAAGTCAACATTGATTTTTCACAGTTTATAGAGGACGATGAGAACTTGAATATAGGTAAAATTAACGATTCATGGCATGTAGCTAGATACAATGAGTGCATCATTCTCATTGTAATCTATATTTCCTAAGCTTTATATCCAAAGAGCCTTATAACCATAAAAACACAATTAGTAGAATAACTATAGCAAGATATCCAGTTTAAGGTAGAGATTTACCATACAATTTTCTCCAAGGTATCCCTTGTGTTATTTGTGTATGTGGGGTTGAGTATTTAAATCTACAAATATATGTTTATTAAAGAACTCACAATCACTATTAATGCACAACAGGTTATACTAGTTATAGTTTACAATGTTTTATTATTATGTACTTAGGATCTATATTGGCGAGTCGTCTTGGCCATAGGACATACAATTACAAATTAACTATATTTATAGTGGAAGTATGATATTATTACAATTTTTTTTTCTCTTTAATAGGATTAAAAAATAGGGGAGTAACCATAATTGTGTTATATCTGATGGAGATGTACATAAATACACGCAAAGACAACATCATGGGTATATCACACATAGAATCACGAAGAGTGCAAAGTGGTATTTCTCATACATTTCAAAAAATAAATAATTAGAGGACAATAAAAAACACCAAAATCTTGCTGACAAAATTAATAAAGTTAACCATAACTAGTTTAAAGTATTATGTTGATTTTTAGGGCAAGAGTGGTATGGTTGGTTTTTGTTGGCTAAGTTGTATTTTGGTCTTCCTTATAGTGGATTCAAGTAGCTAATTTTTTTTTAGTGTGGTGTAATCATAGATTAATGGTACCATCATTGTTTGGAGGATTCTCTCCAAATCATTGACCTAACATAGTCATGGTTTGTAGTCGCATGTTGTGTCCATATTTTTGATATCAAGTGGCTTGTTATAAAACATTTTCCTTATCTCCATGATCTTTATCAATAACTTAAGCACGACCTCAAATTTGGGTGCTTATTTTCATTAGATTCAAACCAAAATTGACAATCGTACGTTATAATTCTAAATTTAGATTTGATACTAATGTAAAGATAACACCATAGTGTGTCATTCCCTCCAAGGCACTCTCGTCCTCATCTTATTCAAATTCACTACTACCAGGCTGTCCTCCATGGACTTCCTTCATCCCTTGTGATATGGTATCCATGTTGGAATCAAAACTAATAGTCCTCTCCAACTATTTGTGCAAGCTCTCTAAGTGAGTAACATTTATGAAAGTTCATTTACATTTGCAAAAAGAACCTTCTCAACTGTTATTATCTTTTCCTCACATTGTTTGGGAGGAAAGAAATAAGACTGCGAAATGAATTTAGACATGGATAACACTAGGATTTATTGTGCACAAAACTAGGGTGTATGCCCTAGTTTCCTCTCCATTACTGCAATGGCCTCGGTGGTAGTCCCCTCTATCACATCAAACCCTATATCCTTTGGGCTATCAAAGCTCGGATATGCCTCACTGCCTCTAATCTTGTAAAACTCCACTTCTCTCTACCTCATTTCCTTATTTGTATTGATCTCAGTAAGATTCACTTAAATCCTCACAGGATCCCCCTTAGCGATGTCGAAGTCAATATCTTTAGGACCTTCAAGTCTAGGTACCCTCATAGGGTCTTTGATTCCTAATGGATTCATTTCTCTGCAACTTGCACCCTATCCCCTACCATAGGTAGGGATGCCTTTTAAATAAACTCTAATTAAGGACAATCAAGGGGGATTGAACTCAACCTCATCTCTATTGTCTAAGTGCATCAAGATGGTTAAGGAAGCTCCACATATCTCCATCCCAATGGAATTAGATGTTATCGATCCAACCATTTTCTTCTATTGGTATGGGTTAATATGTAGGTTCAATGGCCTCTCACTATAATTCACATACTTGCACCAATGGATTTCTACAACTCGATGGCCTAAAATTCAAGAAAAATGCATAAAAGGTTTATTCATTATTGAGTTTGACCTAACCAAAGATAGAGACCTCATTCTCAACTCAAGCCCACATTAAGTAAGCAAGATTATGGATGAGGCTTGGTTCCCAAAATTCAACGCAACCACAGATTCTCTCTGAACTGCTTTGGTCTGGGTAGGGCTCCCTAACCTTCCCGTCCACTTTTGGGAATTTGATTCCCTAAGAGACATAAGAAATGCCTTGGGCAATTTTCACTTTCATAGTGTAAAGATAGAAATGTGGCATATCATTGTATATGCCCACGCTTGCGTGGATACAAATTTTGACAAAGGGTTTCCAACCAAGATCAATTTAGTCTCCAAAAAATTCACTTAGTCACAACCTCTCGACTATGAGTAAGTTACCTTCCAGTGCCAATATTTGTTTGAAACTGGACATATTGCAAATTACTATGGCAAGCTTAGCAAAGAAGGTCGCCCTCTCGAATTATCTCACAAGAGACCCACATGGTGCTTGGGGAAATGAAGCAACATCATCTCATTAGCAAGGAATATCCATAGGAAGTTCTATAAGATCCCAACCAACCACAACCTACCACAACCAAAAGAGCCTCTAATAGCCTCATGCTCATAATCAAATGAAGGAAAAGTGAAGAGTGCTATTGCATATCATGAAGGCCTAACATAACCCTATGAAGAGGTGAAATCTAAGATGCAAAAGAGAGAAGAGCAATATTAGTCAAGCTCGAATGCCTCATAACCAAAGGCAAAGCCTCCAATCCTCCCTCGCACTCCAATCTCTATAGCTGCACCTGCCAACCTATAGGATTGAGTGGATAGAGAATATGGGAAACAAAGATGTGGGTAAAGGATGAGGATAACTGTTTAATTGTCGCAAAGCAAGCAAATCTTATTGAAAAAAAATAAAAAATAAAGAACTCCAAAAGTGAAACTAAGGTATAAAGGAAGAAGTGTTGGATTTACAAGCACTCACCAAGTTAAGCCCTAAATAGTGGCAAATTACCCCTTAATTGGGGCATATTACATTAGTATTTTTATTTTATTTATGTTGGCTTGGGTCCATTAGTTGTAATTGTACGTCCTAGTCTCCTATATATACCAAGGCGACCTTTTCATTTGGAATCATCTTGTATTTGTGAATTCATATGATGTATAAGGAGGTTTCCCCATCGAAGAGGCTTATTATATGAATTTCTATCTTTTTCAAGGCGTTGAGTACTTATTCTGAGGTTTTTATGCTATTTTGATATTTGGTATAAGAGCTCAAGGTCTTGGGGTTTCACTGCTGCATCTGAGACACCTTGGAAATTTTGCTATAAAATWTTTTCTAGAACATTTCAAAAGGAACTCCTTGGGGGATATTTAGTATATGGATCAAGGTACTTTTGGTTAAAATATAACTTCTGAGGATTTATAATTTCATAGATATAGCCCATGGAAGATCGGGTTCCTGAATCATCCTGAATTCAACAATCTCAGAATTTTCGCTATAATTTTTTTTTCTGTGATAATTCAGACCATGAAAATATGAAGATATTCAAAGGAATTATCAAGGTATCTTTGGTAAAAAATTAAGCTTTTAGGTCATCCTAATTTTGGAGATACACCCTGTGTAAGATAGGGTAGATGACTAGTCCTATTAACTAATCTCAAACAAGTGTTCCGGGTAAAACAATCATATATTCCTCAACGAGTATCCAAATTAAGTGAGACCAGTTGTATTGGATAGTGGACAATTTGTAGTATTTCTGGTGCAAGTTTCAAAATAAGATATCACATATTGTGCACTTGGAATGCTTTACAAGTAAGCTCTCCTAGAAAAGACATAAATCAACAAGGTGTGGGGAAGTTACGATAAATTCCACTTGGCACATCAATTTTAATAAGACCTGTGGTATTACAGAGAGAGAATATCAGATAACTACAAAACGAAATTTCAGACCCAGAAGGGTCAAAATTTTAAAGATACAACAAAAGAATGGTCAGCTAGCAGAACAACCTACAAATCAGGGTTTAAAAAGTGCATTTTTTTTTGGAAATTTGCATATCTTTTGACTAGAAGATCCAATTGGGGTGATTCAAAAATATAATAAAGTGGGATAAAAGGAGTATTACATAAATTTTATAGATACTTAGGGATTTTTTAGGTACATACGTGTTCAACATCTCTAAACTTAGGAGCTGTTGTTACTGGTCAACACTACAATCCGGGGACAATGTGGTTCTTCCACATACCTAGAGTATATCAGAAGGCCCCTTTCGAACGATTGTGCATTAGACAACACTACTACAGATTTGAGCTCCCACGTACTTGGAATATATCGGTAGATCCCCTAGAATCTTGAGACTTATCGAGTAAACCTTTTGGTCGTCTTGTTTTTATAGTACACCAAGAAAAACACTCAGGGAGATCACTCTCTAGTACCTGGGTATTCATATAATACAACTAAGGGCATGGTCAATCCTCCTTATTTAGTGCCCTGATATATTGGGACGATTACTATTGTTGGACCCTGTACGTATATCAGAGAGCTATAGCACCTGACACTCCTTTGTATGTGAGGAACTCTGCCTAAGCCAATTAGGAATTCCTACCTTGAAGTGATACTTGGCCAACATGCCACCAAAAAAGGGAACTTCTACAACAAATAATCCTTTAGACAGTCCTAATTGGACTCTTGATGAAGGTGAATAAATATGTAGGGACATAAATGATTTACAAGAGGAGGCAGTAATAAAATATGAACTACAAGGGATGATGGATTCAACTGAAGCTAAACTAGAAGTGATAATGGATACTAATATGGATGGCTTAATAGGGGAGATCATGGAAGGATTGAAAAAGTTGCTAATAGAGAGGCCACCTGAAAGTGACAATGTATCCCATGAAATTCATGACGAGGACACAAGGAAGATGAATCGAGACTGGAGAAACTCCAACTTTGGGTTGAATACCAACCAATTTCCTAACATCGATATGAGGAAGTTTGATGACAAGGATTCAATCACATGGATACTCCAGATGGAACACTTCTTTGATCTACATGATGTGCCACACACACAAAAGGTACACATTGTGTCTTCATATTTAGAACCCAATCCGTTTGTATGGTATCAATGGATTTGTTCTCGCAAATCACTTGTCACTTGAACAATTTTCACGGAAGAAATGATAGCACACTATGAGGATACAAGGATCAATACCTTCTTCAGCCAATTGATAAATCTCAAGCAAAAGGGTTTAGTTGCGGAGCACATTGAGAACTTCCAAATATTGAATATAAAGGTAGAGAATATTCTAGATGAGCACCTGATTGATGTATTCATAGGAACTTTAAAGGATAACATTCAACATGAGGTTCTCCTTTGGGAACTCAAATCATTGGAGAATGTGTTCAGGGTGGTGAGAAATGTTGAAAGTAAAAATATGGCTATGGATACTAGAAGGATCACTCCTAATATCTATTGAGAGAATAATGTTCCTTCTTCTAAACCACCTCAACCTACAAGGTTGGCACCTAAAGAATTGGAGGAAAGAAAAGCAAAATGTTTATTCTTTAATTGTGACATCAAGTACAATAAGGGACATAAGTGTGGTGAGAATAAATTATTCTACATAGATTGTGAAGAGGAAGAAGAATAAGAACAAGAACAAGAACCATATCAAGATGAAAACATAGAAGATATTTCTTCTAAATATTTGACTCCCACCATATCATGTAATGCATTGGCTAGAATTAACAATCCTGAAACCCTCAAGATTGAAGGATATATCAAAAATAAAAAGGTAATAGTCTTAGTTGATTCTGGTAGTACTCATAATTTCATTCACTATAAATTAACCAAAGCTCTCAATTGCTTTATATATCGAGTGCTAGAGTTTCATGTAATGATTGGAAATGAAGGAACTATCAATTGCTCAGGGAAAATCCATAAGATCAATCTTACTATGGGGGAATATGTAATGAATAGTCCAATGATTTCTATACCCATGGGTGGTGTTGATGTCGTACTAGGATTCCAATGGTTACAATCATTGGGAACGATGGATTTTAATTTTCAAGAACTTTTCATGAAATTTTCATTGGAAGGAAAAGAAATTGAGTTAAGGGGTATCATAGGGAAACCCAGTAAGGTGATAAGCTCTAATGACATGACAAAATTATTGAAAAAGCGACATCGTGGGTGTAATTTTACAACTATTCTCACTAGATGTTCAAACATTTAAGCCATATATTCCCCTAGATCTCCAATGGATTATTGATAAGCATTCTAAAGTATTTGAAGATATTCCCAAAGGTCTTCCACCCACTCGTGATCATGATCATGCTATTCGCCTAATTCTTGGGAGTGTTCATCCTAACATGAGACCCTACAGATACCCTTATGCCCAAAAGAGTGAAAATGAGCGTATGGTTAAAGAAATGTTAGAGGCTGGCATTATTAGACCTAACCAAAGTTCTTACTCTGCACCAGTGGTAATGGTACTCAAGAAAGAGGGCTCATGGCATATGTGTCTAGATTATAGAGAGCTCAATAAGATCACCATTAAAGATAAGTTTTCCATTCCTGTTATTGATGAATTGTTAGATGAACTACATGAATCAATCTACTTCATAAAGTTGGATCTCCGTTTAGGGTATCATCATATTATAATGAAGGAAACATATATCCCAAAAACAACATTCAGAGCTCATGAAGGCCATTATGAATTTTTGGTCATGCCTTTTTTCCTTACAAATGCACCTTCCAAATTCCAAGGGTTTATGAATTCCATTTTCAAGCCCTTCCTTCAAAAATTTGTGTTAGTATTTTTTGATGATATACTAATCTATAGAAAGTCTTGGGAGGATCATGTTTGACATATTGACAGGGTGCTACAACTACTAAAGAAGCAACAACTATATGTCAAACCATACAAATGTTTCTTTGGGGTGAAGGATGTAGAGTATTTCGGTTATATTGTATCTCATAAAGGTGTCAAGGTAGAACCTAACAAGATTAAGGCCATGGTGGACTGGCCAATTCCCAAAACATTGAAGAATCTTAGAGGATTTTTGGGTTTAACAGGTTACTACTGCAAGTTTGTTCAGAACTATGGAAGAATAACAACACCTTTAACGACATTAACTAAGAAGGATGCATTTTCATGGACTCCAGAGGTAACTCAAGCTTTTGAACAACTTAAAGAGGCAATGTGCAAAGATCATGTCTTGACCACACCAGACTTCACAAAAACCTTTATTATGGAATGTGATGCCTCAACAAATCGCATTAGTGCTGTTCTAATGAAAGAAGGAAGGCCCCTTTCTTTTGAAAGTCATCCACTCAAGGGAAAGGACTTACACAAACCCATTTATGAGAAGGAAATGATGGAAACACTACTTTCATTGAAGCAATGGTGCCATTACCTATTAGGTAGGCACTTCAAGGTCAAAATAGATCATGGTAGTCTTAAATACTTCTTGGAACAAAGACTATCTTCAGAAGAACAACAAAAATGGGTGACCAATATGTTGGGTTATGAGTTTGAAATCATCTACAAAAAAGGGAAGCAAAATGTCTTGGCATATGCACTCTCAAGAAAAGATGAAGATGTTGAGGAATTTCTCTGTGCTATCTCTATAATACAACCTGATTGGATAAAATAAGCAAGAGATGAATGGAAGAATGATGAAAAAGTGTGGAATCTCATTCAAGGTTGCAGCAGGATTCTAGTGCATCAAATACATTTACATGGAAAAATAATTCACTATGGTACAGATATCTCTTATATTTATGTAAGAACTCCCAACTAAACAAAAAGGTACTTTTGGAATTACACACCTCTCTAGTAGGAGGGCACTTAGGATTTTTGAAAACCAATCACAGGGTGAAAAAGGATTTTTTTTGGGATGGCCTTAAAATTGATGTTCAAAGGTTTATGGAATAATGTTTGGTTTGCCAACAAAATAAGGTGGAAACAGTTAATACCCCAGGTATTTTACAACCATTAACCATCCCAAGTTAGCGTTAGGAGGAGGTTTTCATGGATTTCATAAGAGGGTTACCAAAGTATGAAGGAAAGAGTGTCATCATGGTGATTGTTGATAGACTTACCAAGTACACACACTTTTGTGCACTCTATCATCCTTTCAAAGCCAATACATTTGCCACCGCATTCATGGACACAGTTCAAAAGCTACATGGAAACCCAAAGACTATTGTAAGTAACATAGATCCCATCTTCACTGGACATTTTTGGACATAATTATTTTCTTGTTTGGGTACTCAATTGGCTCATAGCTCATCTTATCATCCTCAATCTAATGGACAAAATGGGAGAGTGAAAAAATGTCTGGAAGGATACCTTTGTTGCTTTGTCTCTGATAAAAAAACACAATGGTTCAAGTGGTTACCCTTGGCAGAATGGTGGTATAACACTTCCTTTCATACTGCAACAAAAATGACACCATTTATGGTGCTCTATGGATATCACCCACTGTCCATCACTTCTTCTCTAAAATAAAAATCTAAGGTTCAAGCAGTGGAAAATCACATCGAGCATCATCAACAAGTTATCCAATTCTTAAAGGACAACCTGACCATGGCACATAATCACATGAAACAACAAGCAGATCAACATCGTAGTGAAAGAAGTTTTGAAGTAGGGGATTGGTTATTTTTAACACTACAACCACACAAACAAATGTCCCTCAAGCAGGCTAAGAAGGATAATAAACTATCACCGAAGTACTCTGGCCCTTATAAGGTGTTGCAAAAGATTGTTACTATGGCATACAAACTGGAGCTACCCGCTTCTTCGCGAGCACACCCAATTTTCCATGTTTCATGCTTAAAGAAGGTTATAGGTGACAAGATCCCAATTCAAACTATATTGTCGAAACTTGACGAGGAAGGAAATATCATATTGGAGCCTGAAGCTATCACTAACATAGGAATTTGTAGCTGAGGAATATACCCATTTCAGAGTATCTCATTAAGTGTAAGAAACTACCCGTTGAAGATTCCACTTGGGAAGATGAGTCTTTTATATAGAAGCATCCAAAGTTACCCAAGTGTTACGAACAACACTTGTATGAAGGGGAGGGGAATGTTAAGCCATAAATAGTGGCAAATTACCCCTTAATTGGGGCATATTACATTAGTATTGTTATTTTATTTATTTCGGTTTGGGTCCATTAGTTTTAATTGTACCTCCTAGTCTCCTATATATACCAAGGAGACCTTTTCATTTGGAATCATATTGTATTTGTGAATTCATATGATGTATAAGGAGGTTTCCCCCTCGAAGAGGCTTATTATATGAATTTCTCTCTTTGTCAAGGCATTGAGGACTTATTCTGAGGTTTTTATGCTAAAAAGGACGAGTTGGTGTTTCCCCTAGTCTAAAGGTTTTATGAGAATACTCCAACATTCTTATAAGATCAAACTTAATGAGATCCTAGAAATGTTTGTAAAATGATATGGGAAACCCATCCAGACCATGATCCTTGTCTAGGCCCAAACTCCAAATAATCGTAGATACCTCAGCTTCCTCTATAGGGTGGATCAAGATCTGATTATCCTCTTCAGATATGATGGCTAGAATATGCTCTAACATATATTATGTATTTTTAATGGTTGCCACATCCTGTCGGGAGAAAATATCAACAAAAAAACTTTGAGCTACCGACTGAATACTCTCAAAATCAAAGATTCTGGAATCGTCCTCCAAATTTATGGCTGCCACATTGTTTCTTGAGAGGCATGATTGGGCTTGTTTATGGAAAAATTTAGTGTTCCTATCTCCCTCTTTAAGCCATAAAATTTGTGATTTTATGCACTGATATTCCTTTTCCTTTCCAATATATATTTGTATTTGTGTTTGAAGCTGTAACTCTTCTTGCTACAATTGATATGACAATTCATTTTCTTCCATTAACAGCTGAATACATTTTATTTTTCCCTTTAAATCCTCAAGGACAAATGAAGGGGAGGTGAAGGAAGATATGGCCCAACATTTGAGAGAGATTTTAACCATGATAATATTTTGTTCCCAAATGAAGACAAAAGTATCGAGAACCCAAGTGTGCCAAGCATTAGCAACCAAACCATCGACATACGGAGAGCCAATCCATAAGGGAAGGAAGTGAAAGGGTAGGGGACCATAGTCAGGGAGATATTGGATATGTAGAATAACGATTTTGTGATCAAAATTCAGGGATGGAGGAATGAGATATTTGAGGGAGGAATTAGTAGAAAGAAAGCGACCATGGACAAGAAAACGATCTAGTTGGGTAGTAATGTGGCCAGGCTCTATGTGCTTGTTGGGCCATGTATATTTACCCCTGAGGGGATTCGCATCAATAAGATCCAAATCAACTATAAGTTCTTCTATTCTATCTCGGGATGGATCTTGCCAAAAAATCCCCCTATTTTTTAAGAGCTGCTATTGATTGTATTGAAATCGCTAGCTAGAATGCAGTCCAAAGAAATTCCATAATATTGAAGATTGAAGATAGATTTCCAGTAAGTCATATTTTCAAAAGGATTAGCCGTCATATAAATATTGATAACCACAAACTTTTTGTTATCATGGATAAATTTAAATTTAGATAAAATCCAATGAGAAGTTTGAAGGGAAAAACCAAGTAAACCTCAAACTTGTTCCAAAAGGTGCAAAGGCCTCTATAGGCGCCCTTGAAATCTTTTGGAATACATTCCAAATGTTTTAATATCATTTCTAGTGGTGTTTTACTAATGTCATCTACTTTCATTTTGGTCTCTCGGAGTAGGAGAATATACTACTTCTCATTATGAATAAGATCTCGAGCAACAAAGGATTTTGAAGTGCTGCCTAAGCCCCTACAATTCCAAGAGACAATAATCATTGTTTTGAAGAGTTATGGGAAGAATCACCTTTGGTTGCTACATTACTGCCAGAGAGTTTCAACATCTTAGAAGACCTAAGAATTTTTGGGATGGTATGCTGGGATCCAAGAAGAATATCTTTCTTTTCTTGTTCCTCCCAAATGGTTCATGATGCCTTCTATCCTAATATTCTTGGCATGTTTTCCTCAGAAGCCTTATCATCTTATTCCTCATCAACCAAGTAATCAATATCAAAATATATAGATTTGTGGTCCAGAAAGGATACCTCAACATCTTTGAAATTTTATGCTTCTTCTAGGCCCATGACAATATAGGTCTTTTTCTCATGCAAAGGGTTGTCAATACTAGTCTTCTTATCTTCTCTTGATTTAATACTTACCCTTTCTTTTGCATATGGTGACCCAGAAGAGGGTTGGACTGAAGGATTCTCCCGAGGGATAGAAACTGTAGCAACAACCACATATGAGGGGTCATCCTCTTTGTCTAACATCTATGATAGAGCTTCAAAACTATTTTTTTGAATCACTTTAGCTGAAGAGATTGGGGTACCAGAATTTTTTGGGGGAATGGATTGACTAGAAGGAGGGGGACCAATAGACTAACTGGGGCTAGACACATTATGGGAAATCCCCCTTGCTCCAAATTTCCTCTGCATTTCTCATTGCCAATCCTTAGACCCACTACTAGGAGGATGGGAAGGAATTTCCTTCTTACAATTTGTTTTGAAATGACCATATTCGTGGAAGAACTTGCATTTGAAGGGGAGTTGTTCATAATCCAACTGTTGCACATGTTTCCAATTGTCCAAGGATATTAGCACAACTTCAAGGGTTCCTTTCTCAAGATCAACTTCAACATAGATTTGAGCACATGAGAACATGTTTTCTTTTGGTTCCACCCTATCAATGTAGTGGCCCAAGGAGTTACGTATGCATCGAAGGGAATCATCACTCCAAAAATGGAGTTGGAGATGGGGTAAATGCACTCACATAGGAAGAATAGAAGGGGCATTATTTTCTAGATTGAAATCATGGGTCCATTTATTCAAGTACATCCCTCTTGCAACCATAAAGTAAGGCCTGCTATGAAATACCAAATATTTCTCTTCCTTTTTCTCAAAGAGAAAGGAATAGAACCCTCTCCCACATAAAAAATGGCTTAGAACACTTGAGGAGAGGGACCCAATTTTTTACAGCCAGATTGCAACAGATTTTGGAGAGGGCCAAATGCTAGTGAATTGGATGATCAAACCATGGTCCATGAGGGATAAGGAATTCTTCCTAGCCATGGAGGGAGGGAAGTTGATTTTTTTCATGTTGTCCAACTTCTTGATGAAGCGAGAGGGTTTGGCCTTCGATTGATTAACATACACAATGACCATATAGTGGAATGAACGAGCTTCAGAGTCGGGAGGGGGTGAATTCCCCCTCCTTACAGAGCCGTTGATACCAAACAATACCAAAACAAACTAGAACTAGGGTTTAAGTGTGCACATGAGTCAAAATACTACAAAGTTTCTACTTATTAGGTATTGTTGAGCACTCAACACACCCTAAAGAATTTCCAAAATTTCTTTCTTTTGGGTACCACTTTTCATTTTTTTGAATCAGAGTCTGTGTCATGAATGAATGGATTTTTTCTTTTGAGCCTTATCATCGAATATATTTTGTTTGTTTTAAAAACTATTGACAGATTCAATTTTTCTAAGTAACAATGCGCGATAGGCCTGAAAAGTGCACTGTTTAAAACTTTTAACAATCATCGATCGACGAAATTTGGACTATAAGATAGTTTTTTAACATCACTGATACGCTTCGCCACTGGAAAGATTCAAGAGGTAAATCACAAATGGAAAAGACTACCATCGTCGATTGTTGATCGTCGACACATCTTCGACGTCGGCAGAATTCTTGAGACGAAATTGCAAAAAATTTCACTTTAACACTTCGCCGATCGTCGATCATCGTTACGACGTTGAAATTGGTAGAATATGGTGCGGAAACCAGACTTATGTCTAAAGGAAATCTCCAATGTCGAAGAAATGTTTCCCATGAAAAGGTCGAAATCAACCACCACGCGTCTTTGCCGTGTAAGCAGTTCGTATGACACGACTTGTTTTCCTTATGTCATCTCTTGATGTTCCCCATGTCATGTCCATATCTCCAAGTCAACATTTCCATGTCAACACTATATAGAGTTTTGGGTTGGCATCGAAGATTTCGGCTAAAGGTATCAACGGAAAATGTTTAAGAAAATCGTCGACGCCGATCCACTCATTTGCTATCGACAGACTGATAGGACATCATACGACGAGTTTTTTCATTGAACCTTCCACATTGTACATCAGGGATATTGACTGCTCTATGCTTTGGTTCCATTTCAATACCCTACCTTTTCCCCCCAACGTCAATCATACCAGTGTTGAAAATACGAGAAGGCTCGATAGTTTGATGGGATACTTTCGACAGGAATAAGATCAGATTTTGTTATTTAAGAGGAAAATTAATTTTTTACGCGGCCCACGTTACTATCCCACGCGTCAACCAAACCATATAAGTTTGAATATGTCGATGAACTATGAAGTAACCCACTCCTGCGCCGCCAGTCTGCATTGCATTTAATCCCGAGCATGGTTTGGATTTAGTGATTGATTGTGCAGGGTGCATTTACACCCTTGAATTTAAGAACTGATGCGACAAGGTAAGTATGATCTTCGTTTAAATTACAAAGACATATTCAAATGCGCCATTCTGTGCACAAATGTTTTATTCCCCGGAGCGGTCAAAGGAGTGAGATAACACGTCAAAGAGATAATAACTGATCTTTAACTCTAAACCAGGTCAATCTTGTGCAAGTAAGATATATGCATTGTCTTTATCATTTCTACAATTGAAATTGCGTCTATAATAATTGTTGAGGTTGGTATATCACTCTGTCTGTTTGCAGAAAATGCCTCCAAGAAAGTTGGCAACTAGGCGCTCACCAAGGACGCCCAAACTAAAGGAGCCATAGGTCAAGGAAGGATATACACCGAGCGCTGCAAGGGAGCTTGATTTCACCTCAAAGATAGAATCAATTATCCCCACATCCACTAAGAAGCAGTTTACCCAACCTCCAACATTCAGTGACATAGAGGCAACTAGAGGGTCTAAAGTGGTGCTCCCACATTGTGGCGACCTATACAACAAAATTATCCTGGAGGACTACCCTGATTTCATGCCTCATAGCAATCCGGATGTCCAAATATTTGATGATGAGGTGTTTCGAAACATTCATAGGTCAAATCTGCATAGGGTGGCTAGCCGGACCCCAGTTATTCCCTGCATCGAGACCTTGGGATGGATAATTGACCACGGCGACACGGTGAAGTGCACCATCAACAATGAGCAAGGTGAGTGTGTTGGTGTTTTCCTTCCAGTGGAGGTGCAAAAGTACTACAAACTTAGAGACCCAGAGGAAAGGCTAAACACAGATTTCATGGTCAAGTTCTACGAGGTTCATGATACCAGCCGATTGCTAGCCTCGTGGTGGAAAGAAGACAAGAAATTCACAAATAGGAGCACTGGTTGGTACAACACAGTAAATCTCTGAGAGCCATACATGTATCTGATGGCATTAGTCTATCAGTTATATGGAGAAAAGGATTGCTCCAAATTTTCATAGGCATGGATGCCCTTGGCATACACCATGGAAATTTTGGGGAGTAGTTTCAATTGGGGAGCCATTATCTCCAAGCAACTCAGTATAAATATTTCACAGGCCCAGTCGTTGAAGGAAGGAGAGGTTCAAACCTTCTACATGGCATCCTACTTGTTGGATGTAATTTGCGCAAGGAACATTTTTGCAAGTATGAATTTGAGCTGACATATTGNCAGTTATATGGAGAAAAGGATTGCTCCAAATTTTCATAGGCATGGATGCCCTTGGCATACACCATGGAAATTTTGGGGAGTAGTTTCAATTGGGGAGCCATTATCTCCAAGCAACTCAGTATAAATATTTCACAGGCCCAGTCATTGAAGGAAGGAGAGGTTCAAACCTTCTACATGGCATCCTACTTGTTGGATGTAATTTGCGCAAGGAACATTTTTGCAAGTATGAATTTGAGCTGACATATTGTCGAATTGCCTGTACATATCTATTTCAACATATCATGGGAAAATAAATAAAAGAGATCATATACTTTAATATGTGATGAGTTCCTAGCCATGGTATACTTCATCATCTTTAGAAAAGAGTGCCCTCGGCTTTCGGTGGCAGAAAAGAAGATGATAGAAAAAGTTGGCCACTGGTACTTCGAAGAAACTAACACTTATATTAGTGTGTTTGGAGCTACCAACGCACCCCACCTTCTCCCTGTTCATGTCCTGGATCACCTCATTTTGGGGGAGATATTCTACCAGACCATCTTGCAAGGCTACAATGCCTCCCTGGTCAAAGACAAGAAGAGAGCTTTCATTCCCACATAGGATTTTACATGGCCAGAGACACTGCGCAGGCGAAACAAGAGGGGATGAATTAGCTCGAGTAACGATTTGATACAAGACGCTTTTGCAAGAATGATCCCAAGGGCTTCGTTCCCAAACACACGACGCAGGTATCCTCCTATTGGCCGTATGCTCATGATAATTTTGAAGACGAAATCTTCACTAAAGGCGCCCAAGACTAGGAGGAAGTACTGCAAAGAAGGGCCAACCCGAATATGACTAAGTTCAAAGTGATGCCCCTGGATGAACAAGTTGAAACCATAGAGCACTCTGCTCAAGAATTCATCAGGGTCAGAGAGGAAAGAAGAGCAGCGGAAGCAACGAAAGCACAAAGGAGGGTACATTGTTGTTCGAAGAATCCAAAAGGGCTATGCAAAGGTTAGAGGAAGACCCCCCACTTAATCCTATGATAGAACCTCCGAGGATTACCTCGATCAACACCAACGACCATGAGGTAGAGCCAAATTGGTCAAGTACCTCCCCACAAACTGAAACTACCAATCGGGAAGAAACTTTCCAGGTGAGATCCCCGATACCAGCTGCAGTTCAACAAAGGCCATAAGGATTATCAAGTAGAATAGGGGTGCCAACTGTTCTTGTGGACATAATCACTATATATTGTGATTATGAAGGCTCAGAGGATTCATACATATATCTAGTTGTAATCACCCAGGAGGAAAGCCTAGGTGAAGTATCTACTCTGGCTCCTGATGGAATTTACCAGAACCTCGGGAGGGCTGCCAGGAAGCCATAATCACTACTGATGCTGAATTGATCAGTTAACTAGAAACACAACCGACAAGAGAGACTCAGCTGGATGATGCCAGCTCCAAAGATGCCATGGACATGGGTGAACACAGAGGAACAATGAAGCTACCATAAATTGGCACCCCACTAGCCGAACTTTCAATCGGTATTGAGCTTCCACCTACTCCCTCATCTGGAGTGAAAAGATAGTTGACCATTAAAGCTAGGTAGGAGGACCAGTCAAAAAAGAATCCAAGAAACTCCCCTGCCAAGGAGCCAAGTGGGCCCAACCATGAAAAATAACAAGAACCTGGACGAGAAGATACCATGGAGCATCTCTACACAACATGAAGCCTAGGAAATACTTTGTGCTTGGGAGATCAATAGATTCTGGAGCCAGTAGATGATATCACTGAAGTGCAGGCCATTTCTTATGACAGGAAGAGAAAATATGTGATGAAAAGGACGGTCAAGAAAAGAAAACTCACCTTTGATAACACTTTGTTCATAACCATGGAAGAAACACTATTTGACACAGGGCATGCTAAGATGCGCGAACTCATTGGAGATGTAATGGCCATAATGGATGCCACACTTGTAGAGCAAGGAAGGACTAAGAGGAAGCAACTGCCATAAGAAAATAATTGGACCATCTTCATCATCAAGTTGAGTACTACCAGAACTCGACACAGGCGGTGGTACTCTTAATGAACAAGTTTCGAGAAATATATGGGCGATTCAGAAGATAAAGAGACCTCTTCACCGCTCGAGTAGTTGATCTTCAATAAGATACTTTAATGGGGATGGCGACCTACAAATATATGCAACAGTGGTTTGAAAAGGCACATCAGGCCTTAGACTGAATCAACTACATCAGTGAAGTGCAGAAGGGCCGTGATTAAGAGGAGCATCGTATCCAAGTGTTGATGGACAACAACATCACTCGAATACAAAAAGCAATTGAACACTAGGTGTCCATGGTCCAAGAGCCTCAACGTAGAATACAAGAAAGGTGGGAAGAATGCGAGAAAAGATGGGAGAAAATCAACCTGGAAATAAGGGACATTAATTTTCCAGAGTTTGGTGCATCAGAGGATTTCTCTGACTTACAAGATATTGTTAAATAACATGAAGAGCAAGACGTGGCATGGGAAACATATATTTTGTAGATTTCAAGCATGATCTCAGGTCTAGCGAAGAAGTTTGTGGAACCCCCGATCAAAGCTCTGACAATCTTACAACGCTTAAGTGTCAAATTTATCAAGTACAAGGAGCGGGCAGTAGAGATAAAGGAAGTCCTCTTTACCCCGATAGATCATCATAGGTTCCCATATGCAAACGCATGTGAAGACCTCTTCTTCAAGTGGTCGGAGTATGATATAAATAATCCATTACAGTGAAAGGATCAGTTGATCTTAGGAAAACAAAGAGATAAAATATGCCACGTGTCATTTTGTTTCACTTAACACGAATTTTAATAGTTATTTTTAGCTTAGTGATTATTTATAAATAGGGAGATCGACCTCGTGTAGAAGGGTTGATGGTTATGGGGAGAAATACTTTTATGAAATTTTGTAATAGAACTGTTTCTGCGCAAGTTTATTTTAACTAAGAAGTTTTTTTTAGAACCAAAGGCACTTTTATCATCTGAGGTGTGAATATGTTTATACCGAGGAGGATTATCTCTGTCTTCAGATTCGATATTTGCTGCTTTGTTGAGTAAGAGTTGTTTTACTTGTGTTTCAAGTTATCTTATAATGTTGTAACAATCCTTTTATTCTAATTGGTGACTAGAAATCGATTGTGTTAACGTGTGATTGATAACATAGTACTGGAAATTACTTTTCTTGCACTAGCTTCTTGTCACATATATGTATCTTTTCGACAATTATTATCTCAGACAATGTTGAATATCTACTAATTAAATGGTATTAATTGCTAGTTTGAAGTTGTTTAGATATTCTTCATCTGTATGCTAGGGTATAAAGGTTATCCTAAGCCCATCCTCCCCCCCAAACACATAGTTAGATTATCTTTGTCATCTAGTTTAGAGTTTTATCTTTATTTTGTTATAATATTAGAAAATAACCAAAAAGAGAACTGCCTAACTTGAGGAAAAAGCTTAACATAAAAGACACACATGTCAATCACCATTAAAGCCCATCGATAAACCTAGCCAGATCAAAAATCTGGAGAACCTTACCACTCATCAAACGATTATGAGTCTAATTGGGAATCTTAGGTGGGTTCGGTTCCTGTTGTTGAGTTTAATGGATCTCAGACCCCTCAACAGGTACATAAGATGGTGATATCCACCTTAAAAACTTATTTTAGTAGGTATTTATTTTGTCAAATTTCAAGAAATCAATTTATTAAAATTTACATGTGCAATCCAAGAAATGAAATAAATTAAAGAAGAAAATGGAGACTCACTAAATAGCAGATCCTCCATCTTTTAAGGGAAGAGGGAGTGCCCCATAAACTTAAAGTCACCCCAAAATTTTTGGAATCCCTATTCTTTTTTATATAGGAAAATCCACAGATTTTTATTGAATACATATCTGTTACGTTAACAAAAAAGTGAGACTACAAGAAGTGTGAGTGTAAGAAAGGAGGAGTGGCAAAGTAGAGCAATTCATAGGACTATAACTTATCAAGGCTAGGAGGGGGATTAAATAAATTTATTTCTCCACAAAGTAGGTGTGCATGGATGGAATAAATTAATCAGTCCATAGAATATGAGTGCATGGGTGAAATAAAGTGTGATAAGAACGATTAGGTAGTCCCATCGCACAAATTACTCGACAAAATGAAAAATACTGGTTTTTAATGCAACTCAAAAATTTCACCTCTTTTGTAAAGGTTTCACATATTTTAACCCTATGAGTTTTCAACCTTAGGGTTGTTATGAAATATAAACAAAAACGTCAACAACAATGGAAAATATTGTTGATGTTTTGGTAGCAGCGAAATGTATTCCCTTCTAGCCAACTTTTCTTAGAGAAGAAGAAGATTCCAAGAAGTCAAAGGAAGACCATTGAACAATTGAAGAACACCCTGTAAGAGAAGTCAACTCTAGATAAGTGATTTGAAGACTAGAAATAAAGTGACACCTTGCTCATTTGATCACTCACACTCACAACTATCTCACTCAAGAAGAAGGTGCAATTTTGAGGCAAGAAGAAGACACATCTACTAAAATAAATAGGGTTTCTTGGTGAATATTGATTATTTCTCTTGTTTGCTATCTCTAGAAGAGTTGCGCTAGTATTGTGTGGTGGCTCAACTACCCTCGCTAGGGTTTGACAAGMATAAGAGATAAGTTCTTTTATCAGGGTTTCTTCATTATCAATTTTTCTCTTATGAATAAAGATTGTTCATTGTTGTTGATCCAAGTGGATATCGGTGGCCACCCACCTATTCCAATTGGCTCAAAACAATTTTTTGGCAACTTACTATTTTTAGTAGTTTTTTGGTTCCTAAACTTTCGGGGCCATTTTGAGGGCCTAAATGAAGGTTTTTCGGGATCGAGCACCTCAAATACGGTCGAAGGATTTGATTGAGCCCCCAAAATTAATCTCCTCGATGATACCTTTCCAACAAGCCATCATGCGCCCCAAACAAAGATCGTATGCCAAAGTTACGCCCCTGAGAAATTGATACACCAAACTATGCAAAATGGGGTCCACAAAACTACTAGCTTTTCATCTTTCGGGGCTAGGGTTTTGGATTTTATTTATGATAAAAAGGCCTTTGGAGCCTCATTTTAAAATCATCTTCTTGCGGATGCGAGTAGCCGTCATATCTCTTCTCAGAGATAAGCTGCCACCATTCTAGTGAGTCTTTCACTCTGTATTTCTATAGTTTTGTACATTTCTCTCATTAATAGAAATTGTGTATTACTGTATATATGTGCCTCTTGTTATATATCAGATACATATTTATTATGTTACTAGATATCTTGCAATATCTTTGTATATTTATGTGTTATATCTCCTCTCTCATTTCGTGCCGAAAATAATCCGGATCAGTGGTATCAGAGCAGGCTGCTCTTGATCGTTTTTTAGTGCATGTCCTCGATGAGCTCCAAGTATAGCAGGTTGGGTCTCGAGCTTGTCTCTATTGAGGACAATCACTCTCGCATTCCCAAGAAATCCTCAATGGCAAAAGAAAATAAAAATGACAGTAGACAATTCTATTAATCTATTGCTTGAGAAATCTCTCACGCGACATAGGGGCAAAATGATGGAGAATTTTTCCCACATCCTTCAATGCTAGTCGATAACAACCGATGTGTCTTCATCAAACGACCACTTTGGAGGAGCCTCTACTTTCAAGGTACAAGTTAATTTTGATATTCCTGTATTTTAAGGACAAATAAATGCAGATACCCTAGAAAAATGGTTAAATTTGCTAGAAGGTTATTTCTCTGTTCACAATTTTTTCGACAGGGAAAAGATCACCTTCACACTTCTTAAAGCTCTCCCCCATGTCAAACATTGGTGGGAAACTTACTGGGAGCAAATTTCCATAGAGGAGTATGGAATATATGGGGCCGAGCCCACTTGGAATTTTTTGTGGATGCGGTCAAGCAACAATATTACCCAGTTAGAAACTATGACGACCAGTACACGAGATGGACCATACTGCGGCAAGAGAGGGGCCAAGAAGTTTCGGAGTTCACCAATACCTTCCATACCTTGCACACTAAGCTAAGTATCAAAGACTCCGAGCGACATTTGGTTCTGAAATACCGTGGGGCTCTACATAGATACATCCAAACTGAAATGGATTTTCTGGACATCTCATCAATGGGTGTTGCTTAGCGATATGATATTAAAATCAAGCATAAACTTAAGCACCAGAACAAATGGGAGTTTGGGTTTGCAAATCTGCAGCTGAACCTTGATTCAGAGACTGATTCAGAAAATAATGGGAGAAGAAAAATCATCAACGTAGACCCCACTACTACTGTCACGACCAAAACAATTCAACCAAAAGAACCAATAGATCCTGAAGAGGGGGAGCACCTCTTCCATTCACAAATGTGGGTGGAGGGGACCCTGTTGCATTTCATTATTGATAACGGAAGCCAAAAGAACCTCATCTCAATACATGTCGTCAAACAATTGGGATTGTCGACAACACCACACTCGTAGCCATACAACATCGGGTGGCTTCTTCAGGGATGAGATCTCCATGTCAGCCAATAGTGTCGATTGTCATATGTCATCCAACCCTTCAAGGATGAGGTATTATGTGATGTTTCCCCACTGGATGTCAGTGATGTTCTTTTGGGCCAACCATATATGTGGAAGCACCATGCTATTTATGAGTCTTGACCCTGTAGTGTCATTATTACTCTAGGGGGTCATCTCTATAGGATACCAGAGGTAGTTCCAACTACTGTCCCACCTAAACAGTGTCGCAAGGTAGTATCTCATACTACAAAATTCAGCTTCTTCACAGTCTGTTCAAAAGGTGAACAGAAGAACACCGCAACCACTGCAGCCTCAGTCCAAGCACCTTCTGTCCAACAAAAGCAAGTCGATAAGATTGAAGCAACTTGAAATGATTCCTTCTACACACAATCATATCATGTAGCAAKAATGGTTCAAAAGGTCCAACCCTTCCAACCATAGTTTCGTGGCAACCTTCAACAAGCTAAGCAAYGCAACTTCTTTAACAAGGCAAGCAACTCATCAAGATGCAGATTCAACAAACACTTTTCCCTCTTCCCCGGGCACTCAACACAATGGAGATGATTAACTCCTAAGGAGGGAGGATTTATCCAGGTGGATATCAGTGGCCACCCAAATATTCCAATTGGCTCAAACAWTTTTATGGCAGCTTACTATTTTTAGCAGTTTTTCGGTTCCTAAACTTCCGGGGCCATTTTGAGGGCCTAAATGAAGTTGTTCAGGATTGATCACCTCAATGATTKCCAAATGTTTTGATTGATCCCCCAAAATGAATCTCTTCGATGATACCTTTCCAACGAGCTATCGTGCACCCAAAACGAATATCGTATGCCAAAGTTACGCCCCTGGGAAGTTGATACACCAAACTACCCAAAACGGGGTCTACAAAACTGTTGGCTTTTCATCTTCCGGGGTTAGGGTTTTGGATTTTCTTTATGATAAAAATACCTTTGGAGTCTCATTGTAAAATCATCTTCTTGCGAATGCAAGTAGCCGTCACATCTCTTTTCAGAGATAAGCCTCCACCATTCTAGCGAGTCTTTCACTCTGTATTTCTACAATTTTGTACATTTCACTCATTAATAGAAATTGTGTATTACTGTATATCTGTGCCTCTTGGTATATATTCGATATACCTCTATTATATTATTGTCTCTCTTGCAATATCTCTTTATATTTTTGTGTTATATCTCCGCTCTCATTTCCTACCGAAAATAATCCGGATCAATTGTATTGTATTATCAGAAAGATTCTCTCTAAGAAAAGTTGGTTGGGTTTTTCCTCGAGCTTGGGGTTTTCCTATGATAAATATTTGTTTCTTCTTGTGCTTGTTTATCCTACTTGTATTTTTAGTATATGGTTTTTGAATGTAAAATAAGATCTAAATACTTTGGTAAATTTGTTGCTCTGAAAATTTAAGAAAATCTAACATGGTATCAGAGCTGGTTAGCTTCAGAACATTCTAATCACTGGAAGGAAGATCGTACTTTGGGATTTGCCGCTGCACAATTTTCTCTTTTCAATCTCAATGAGAAATTATTTCAAAATCGTTGGGAATAACTCCACCACAAAGAAACTTGCCTAACTCTAACGCATATCCTAAAACCCTAGCGTTGACTTTTTAAGAAGGTTGAAATTTTGGGCCCAGGGTTTCTACCAACGAAAATGATTACTAGTATGAGAGTTGAAGACAATATGGATGGAGCAAACAATTTCATATCATGGAAGAATAGAGTACTTCTTGTTCTAGAAGAGAATGAGCTCTTGGATTATGTCAATCTAGTTCTCCTAGAACCAGAAGAAGAAGATGCCAAGGAAAAGTACAAGAAGAATGAGATCAATGCCAAGAGGATCTTGACAGATTCAATCAAGGATCACTTGATTCCCAATGTATTGGAATTGAAGAAAACAAAGGAGACGTTTGATGCCTTAACAAGACTGTATGAAAGCAAGAACACAAGAAGAAATCTAACCCTAAGGCATCAAATCAGAAATGTGATGATGAACAAGTAAGATATAGTTTCTACCTATTTCATGAGGATTTCTCAGATCAAGGATTAACTAGCAGCTATTGGAGATTCAATGGATGATGCAGAGCTTGTGACTACAACTCTAAATGGATTTCCTTCTTCTTGGGACACATTTGTTCAAGGAATTTTTGCAAGAAGGAATTTGCCCAAATTTGACAAGCTACGGTCAGAATATACCCAAGAAGAATCAAGATTAATACGAAGTCGCAAAAGACCAATGATTAAGAGAATCAAGCTCTTGCGACTCATGTGAAGAAAATGAAAGAAATAAGAAACACAAGTCTGAAGAAAAATAGAAGACCAGTTCCAGATCATAAGAAGAATGTATCTAAGATTACATGTTTCAACTGTCAGAAGTTGGTATACTTTTATTATCAATGTCCTCAAGGGAAAGGAAAGAGAAAACATCATGCACATGCAACAAATATGGAGGACTCCACATCTTAGAAGACACAACAGAATCAAAATATGAAGAGTATGTATTTGTCTCAACCCTCACAGGCACCATCAATCAAGAAAGTGATATTTGGTTGGTGAACAATGGTGCTTCCAAGCACATGACCAGGTTCCGAAGTTCTCTTACAAAATTGACAGAAAAGAGTTCATCCCTTCAGGTGGAACTTGGGGATGATTTGAAACTTGCAGTAAAAGGAGTAGGAGAAGCCTCCTACTAGCTTGATTTAGGTATCTCTATTTCAATAAAGAATGTATTGTTTGTACAAGGGTCAAAGAAGAATCTTCTTTCTATCTCTTCTTTAGAAGATAGAGGCTTCAAATAATCTTTTGTTGATGGTCAAGTCCTTCTATGGCCTAAGTGTTCAAGTATATATTCAACTACTGTAATTGGTTTCTGAGAGGGAGGATTGTATAAATTGAAGGGAATCCCAGAACAAGCTCTTGTACACAACAATATTATCTCTAATGACCTATGGCACTGAAGACTTTCTCATATCAACTATAGAGCCTTACCAATTTTGAGCAAGATGGTTACAGGTCTACTAGATATGCAGGTAGAGAATGATGGAGTATGCAAAGGATGCCCACTTGCCAAGAATGCCAAGGGAAGTTTTCCAAGCAGTGACAATATATCCAAGGGGATCATGGACATCATACATTTAGATGTATGCGAACAAATGAGGGTACAATATCTAGGTAACTTATTATATTATGTTATTTTTATTGATGATTTCTAACGTAAAACATGGATCTATTTCTTGAAAGAAAAATATGAAGTTTTCAATAAGTTTAAATAATTCAAGGCTTTAGTATAAAATCTCTCTGGAATAAAGATTAAAGTTTTGAGGTCACATAATGGAGGTGAATACACCTCAAGTGAGTTCAAATATTTTTGCATAGAAGAAGGGATTAAGAGGGAGCTGACAACTCCCTACAACCCCCAAGAGGATGGGGCTGCATAGAGAAAGAACATATCAATTGTAGAAGCAACTAAAGAAATGATCTATTACTAGAACTTACCCATGCATCTATGGGAAGAAGCATCTACTACAAATATGTATGTCTAGAATAGAAGTCCTCATAAGATATTGGGGAACAGGACACCGGAAGAAGTATTCACCAGAAAGAAACCAGAAGTCAACCACTTGAGGAGATTTGGCTGCCCAGTGTACATACATGTTCCCAAGGAAAAGAGAATGAAGCTAGAGCCTTCAGAAAATAAGGGCACCTTTGTTGGATACAGTGAGACTTCAAAAGCTAGAATATACATCCACAGACATAGATAGATTGAGATTAGCAAGGATGTTACCTTTGATGAAGAAGCAACCTTCAAGAAACCTAGAGTCTCATATGGATGAGCACATAAAGGAGCAAGAGGCTCCAAGGGATGCAACAATGATTGAATCTACTTCAGAAGAACATATTCCAGAAGATAAAAAAGAGATAGTAGAGCCAACGATACCTATATATCCACCCAGAGAAGTTACAGTTACCAAGAAGAGACCATCATGGCTCCAGAACACCTTGCAGGAGGAAGAAAATATGCAGCTCCCAGTGGCTCTTTCAGAGAGAGAGAAACCACACAAGTTCTCCAGCTATGTAGCGCCGATGAGTAAGATCATTGATTCAAAACCTTCCACTTATGAGGAAGTTGCAAAGCAACAAGTGTGGAAGGATGCCATGATGGAAGAATACCAATCCATCATGAAGAATGATGTGTGGGAGGTGGTTCCGAGACCAGGAGGGAAGTCAATGACGAATTCCAATTGGATCTACAAGATCAAGCATGATGTATATGGAAGCATAGAGAAGTACAAAGCTAGATTTGTGGCTAGAGGTTTCTCCCAAAAAGAGGGATAATATTATGATGAGTCATTTGATCTAGTAGAAAGGTGCACTTCCATTTGATCTTTTATTTCTATTGCTTCTGTTATGGGATGGAAATTACACCAGATGGATGCCAACACTGCTTTCTTGAATGGTGTAATTGAAGAATAAGTGTACATAGAGAAGCCACAAGGTTTTTTGATCCATGGGAAGGAGTCCCATGTTTCTAAATTGAAGAAATATTTGTATGGGATTAAGCAGGCACCCAGGGCATGGTATGTCAGAATAAACAGTTGTATGATGAGTTTGGGGTTTACCGAAAGTGATGCAGATCCCAACCTTTACTACAAGGTTAAATATGGTTTCCCATTGATATTGGTACTATATGTGGATGAACTGTTTCTTATAGGGGATGCAAATCTCATAGATGGGTGCAAGAGGGTTTTCACTTCAGAGTTTGAAATCAAGGATTTGTGTTTGATGCACTATTTCTTAGGATTAGAGGTGTGGTAGAGACCAGATTAAATCTTCCTTATCCAAGGAAAGTATATAGTTGATATCCTGTAGAGATTCAGGATGATGGACTGCAAATCCATGACCACACCTATGGTTAGGAATTTGAATCTCTTGAGCATTTCTTTTTCAAATTTGGTTAATCCCACGATGTACAGACAGTTCATCGGATCCTTGATGTACCTGGTTAACACCAGGCCAGATATATGCTTTGCAATGAACACATTGAGTCAATACATGGTTGAGCCTAGACATGTACATTTGGTAGCAACAAAGCATGTGTTGAGGTAACTGCATGGTACGGTTGGATATGGACTCATATATGTCTCAGATGGTAAAGTAAAGATGCAAGGTTATACAAACTCTTATTGGGCAGGGAGTGCAGTGGACAGGAAAAGAACATCAGAATGTTGCTTCATTTTGGGATCGGGTATGATCTCATGGTTTAGAAGAAAAAAGACGTCAGTGGAACTCAGTACAACAGAGGTAGAATATATAGTAGCCAATGTTGCAAGCCATGAATCTGTGTGGCTTCATAAGTTGCTTGCAGGGTTATTTGATCTAGAGTTGGAGCCAACTTTGATATATTGTGATAATCAAAGTAGTGTAAAGCTTTAAGAGAATCCAGTATTTCATGACAAGTCAAAGCATATAGAGATCAAATACCATTTCATCCGAGACATGGTGCAGAAGGGAGCAGTGGAGCTCCCATACATATCCACAGATGAATAGATAACATACATTATCACCAAGCCTCTATCTAGAGTGAAGTATGAGTACTTTAGAGACAAGATTGGCATGATGCAGAATGTACACCCTCATTAATAGGGAGTTGTGATGTTTCTCCTACAGCTAGAAGATACTCTCCCTTTGGCCAAGGGTTTCCTAGATTAGTCATGTGAAGTGACTGAGGGAGTAATGAGCAGCTTGGTACAATTCTTTCCTACACCATGTGAAGTGGTTAGGTGTGATAATTTGTAGCGTGGTATTTCCTACACCATGTGAAATGTTTAGGTATGATTGGGACCTTGGCATAGCCTTTCCTAAGCCATGTTAAGTGGCCAGGTGTGAATGGGGCTATGGTGGTAGTCTTTCCCATACCATGTGAAGTGGATGGGTGTGATTGGGACTAATAGGAGAGGAGAAACATCACATACAATTGTTGTGTAGT
>JASDQU010102686.1:357515-378919 GCA_032191745.1 Picea mariana
CTATATCACTCAAGAAGAAGGCACAAGTCTAAGGCAAGAAGAAGACGTAGCTACTGCAACAACTGGGATTTCTTGGTGACTCTTGGTGATTTCTCTTGTGCTCTATCTCTAGAAGAGTTGCGCTAGTATTGTGTGGTGGCTCAACTACCCTTGATAGGGTTTGAAAAGGAGAAGAGATAAGTTCTTGTATAATGATTTCTTCATTATCAATTTTTCTCTTGTGAATAAAACTTGTTCATGGTTGTATTGTATTATCAGAAAGATTCTCTCTAAGAAAAGTTGGCAGGGTTTTTCCCCGGGTTTGGGGTTTTCCCAGGATAAATCTTTGTGTCTTCTTGTGCTTTTTTATCCTACTTATATCCTTAGTATATGGTTGTTGAATGTAAAAGGAGATCTAAATAATCTGGTAAATCTATTGCTCTAAAAATTTAATAAAAGCGAAAAAATATTTCAATCCTTAAAAACTCCAATCCATTAAGCAATTCAAGAGATAAGATACTAATGTGTTTCAATAAGTTTCAAGCTTTTATGGGAATCTTATCATACATATAATAGATTTGAAAACAATTATGACAACCATAAATACAATAGTAAATTTGGCATTCTGTTATTTAATTATAATTGTAACGTTCCCCATCCCAACTAAGGTCCATTACGTGCATAAATACTCATAAAAACGATTTTTTTTGCTAACTAATCTTGTAGCTCACCAACTATAGGAAAACATATAGTTTTAACTATTGTCTGATACCATTAATTATATGCATATACAACATGATAAAATCGACAAGAATGCATCTAATAACTCATTATAGCAACATATAAATCAGTCTCATACACAGAGTTCGAGCACAACCATTAAACTCATAATGTAACACAGAAACAAGATAAAACACTTATCTTTTAAATGTTGTACAACCATCTACTTGGGACAAATGTTCCACCCAACCATAGACTTTTTGTTCCAAATCTCAACAACAAGTCACCCCCGAGTTGGGGCTGGAAATCAACAAAACATGGTGGTCTCTCATTGTCCATCACAACTCGGAAAATCCCACAACCCACTGGTATTCTCCTACAACTATCTTGATTTTCCACTAGCTCTCTTCCTCTCGACCTGTCCAACCCACATAATGTACCCCTTCACTGATCCTAGTCCATCGTGTGTCCCATTCGTTTATCAGGGTCTCTCTGGTACATGTAACCAAGAATCTCAGTACTCAGAAACTCAATGGATATCACTACTAGAAAAACTACTAGGAAAACAACAACAATCACTTGTTGTTATAGTGAAACTCGCACAAGAGTTCACTCTTCAGGCCCGACATCTTGTCTCTTCCATATTCTACTCCAAATATGATTTAGAATTCACACTCCATGGTTGCTCCAACTCCAAGCTCTTCTTCCCTGCTCTCTGCTTGTTGTTCATGCCAAAAACATTGACTGTCTAAAACTATTGTCACTTCCCATACATATTTCCTCTCTTTGGATTACTTGCTTGACTTACAGACTTCCCCATGCTGATTGTAGACTACCCCCATTCTCCTAATAACTATGGGATGCGACTTCTCACACCCACTCTCTTACATGCATTCAATGATTGGATTTGGGAACACTCAATGAAAAAATAGAAGGTTCATATACCAATAGTTATTTTAGGAAGTGGGTTGAATTAATAGACATGGGTAGTTTCCCCTTGGATCCCTCTATTAAACATTCTCTTAGACCTATTACCCCCCCATTTCTAGGGGTAACTAGAGGAGATCATGTCTCATGGACCGTAATGGAGAACATGATCCCAACCATGATGATGATCACCATGTCCACATATGACAACCTAGCATACACCCTCATTCACATTTACAAATATAGATCAATCAAGGCTCATCACATCCAAGAAACCCATAGCATGGGAGATGGTAAGCCATCGTCACCATGAGGTATGTTAGTCCTTCTTTAATGTAAAGTGTTGTGCTTAATTTTTTAGGTATGTGGATGAGGATATTTGGTTGAAGTTGGATAATGGATCACTAGCTTGGAAAATTGGCCTTGTTTCACCTTGGTTGTAAGCTTCTATGCCATAGTCTCGCGATGTCACCACCCAAAGAAAATGGGTACTACTAGGGGGCCCTCACAAGGGTAATGTTCTGTTCCCCACCATACTTAACACTTTCCATCCTAGAGCCTCTCATAGTG
Organism: Picea mariana; assembly: GCA_032191745.1. Classification (NCBI taxonomy): domain Eukaryota; kingdom Viridiplantae; phylum Streptophyta; class Pinopsida; order Pinales; family Pinaceae; genus Picea; species Picea mariana. Next base: position 359,712 of record JASDQU010102686.1, read on the forward strand.
TACTAAACTTTGACAATGGGTCATGGTCCATTCTCTCATGAGAAGAGGGGTTGAAGGCCCAGAGGTTGTTTCACAAGTGTTATTAAAACAATACGAAAATGATTCTAAGGAAATAAAGGAATGATGTCAAAGAGGACCAACAAAAGCTAGTACAAACTTGAGCTCCACTCTTTCAGTGCTCACCTCAGTCCAAACTTGAGCTCTACTCTTTTAGTGCTCACCTCAGTCCAAAAGATGCAATGCTAATGGATTGAAACCTTACAAAGGGGACTTGCAAATATATAATAAAGTATGACTTAGAAAAAGGATAAAAGGGGATTTGAAAAAAATAGCACGTAAATATGGGGTAACTCAAGAGAAATCGCACCCTCCACAAAAGAGCTCATAGAAATGGATTCAGTGACACCATTAGCCATGAAGTAAGCCCTAAAACCATACCACTTTTACACTTACTCTTAAAGGGTTTTTACTTTCCCTTGTCACTCTTGGGATCTATCCCTCTATTTGAGTTATTTTATTTCCTGTTTCGGTAGAATGGCTAATAGGGTTGGATGAATGCCCTCCCATACTTAAACTTGGTAACTCACATGGGGTCCTGGGTTGGTGTGATGCTTGAAGGGGATACTAGGGTGAATTATCTTACATGGATTATATATTAAGTTGCAACTTACTTTGCATGTTTTAAGAACTAATGTTTCTTATGAGCTTTGGCTAACCATTTTTTATAATTTGATTTGTTTTGGATGGCCTTGACATGGTTCTTAAGGGATGTCTTGGGATTGTACCCAGGACGTTGTTCCTTTATTATATGACCTGGACATGTGTGATAGAGAGCATTGGGGCATCCAATGACTCGTCACTCTCAGACAATGTCTCTCACATTCTCAAAACCTTGAACGATGGACATATGGGCCTTAGTTTGAGCAGATCTAGTCATTATGGCACACAAATGGGCTAGAAGCTCCAGAGGATGGGCAGAGTACCCCATGACTTATTTTTCACTAGGATTAGGGACGTTGTAGCAAAAAATAGTCATATATAACACAAAGATGACATGCAACTCCCTAGAGCTTGGACTTTGGCCTTGGATACTAGATTCTTTCTCTGTTATGGTGATGACATCACCTTCTAGGGTTTGTCATGGTTAGGGTTTGATGGATGGATGGGTACTTGAGATGATTTGGCATGACCTTGTGTGAGGAGACACCACACTTGAAATCTAATTCACCTTGGAGGATGTCATGTGGCCTTTGGAGTCCCTACCTTAGCCTTTGGAGGCATGATGTCACCTTACCTAGCCTTGACGTCTCACACATGTGGGGTATTATGATTCATTTTTGCACTTTTAACATTTGTAAAGGTTAAATGAGGGGTCATCCCCACTTGTATTTTGTTGTTGACATATTATGTGGACAAATGTGTGAGTTTAGCCTCATATAAAAAGGGTAAACCTGACTTTCATTTTATCATCATCACTTCTCACCTTTGTGAGACTACACTTTTGAAATTTTTTCCCTATATGGGTAACTAACTCTTCTCTCTCATGTGCTATGCTTGAAAGGTCTCTTATGGATGTTTTTTAGCTGATTTTGGATGGATTTTTATGCAATTATGGTGAAAATATCTTGGTTTATTAGATGAAGTAAGTGAATTTGTGAAATTATTGTTTATGCTATTAATGTTTATGATGAAATTTTTATTTTGTTGCAATAAGTCTTATTATTGAAACCCTACGAGAGGAACATAAATGCTTCTTCCTCTCCCAAGGTGATATCTATCTAGAATTTGTGAATTTTTCTTGCTAGAGTTAGAACCCTAAATCCCTAAAGTGCTAGCACTTTAGGATTCTATCCATAGATACTTGATCTTGACCTAGTTGAAGCTATAAGAAGGGAGAAACGGTTTCTAGGTCCCAAATGTGCTTGCACCCTAGAAGTATTTCTCCTCAATATTTAAATCCTAGGGCCCAAATGTGCTTGCACCTTAGGGTTTGAATACCACCTCTTGGTTTAAAGTAGGCCAACATTCAAGCTTAGTTGCATTAGAAGAATCCATACCCTAAAAGACACTAATCTAAGAATCCATTCTCTTGGTGAACTTATTGATACACATTCTCTTTTAAAACTCTCAAGTTCTCTGCTAATTGTACTAACACTAACATTGGAAAAATCACTATATTTCTTGATGCTGTGATAAAAGTTTGCTATAGACATCTGAAAACACTTTAATTTGTTGCATACACTCATCATATAGTGTCTTAACTTACTCATAAATAACGTCTAACAATTGGATAATATTCTAGTGGATGTATGCTAAGTTTTCATGATCAATTGATGCATTTCTGAGCACTAATTATTACTGTTGTTACAAATCATTTATTGTTGTCATATAATTGTTTAATGCTGCAAATTTGTAACAAACATTGCAACTTGTTTTGTCTAGTGTCCTAAGAGGTTAATTTTGCATACTTTGACTTAGAAATTGTTATATATATGCTCTAAAGTGTTCTTGTTTCGGGCAAAGGTACTCATACCATCTTCAAACCTATTCTTTTTCTTTTACCTAGATCAATCATCCGGTGATAAAGATAGGAGGCGGTAGGATTGGGCCCTATAATTTCTATTTGATCCCTTGAGGTCACCAGGGAAGCCTCCCTTGCGGTGGACCTCTTCCATCACTAAAATGAGGGAAGTCCCTACTAAGGTGACAATGGTAGATTCTTCCATAGTTACAAAAGATTTAAGAGTCTTGTGTTGGGATTTGCATAAGTAAAAATATCACGATAAAAAACTCTCCCCTCTCTTATGGATTGATTCATCCCTCATCTCCATCCATATCCCCCAGCAATTGGCATCACATTTTATTTATTAAAATTCAGAATTACAATTTTCATATATATCGTTTGGTCGTAGCCACACATTATATCTACATTAAGCATTAATTAAACTGGGGATTATAGTGGGTATGTTACATTCCCCCTCCCCTACAATTGTGCATCATCCTCAGTGCACACTATGCTTATATATACACACATATACAAATTTACATCACAATACTTTAAGAAATAAAATTCTTTGATTGTACAACTCCAACAACAATTCCAAGTGTCAACACTATAATTTTTAGCCAAAATCCTTTAACCTATAAAATTTTTGCCTCTATATCTCTCCATTTCACCACATTTGCCACTCATTTCAACTTAATAAAGAAATTTTCATGGCATAAATAAGTAAACATTTATTTTGTTTTTAATTGATTAAAATCAACATTTCAAGATAGTTAACAATTCAGATTTTATCAGTTTTTATCAGAACATAACAAATATTGTAATTTCTCCATCATCGAGATATGTGTAGGTTTATATGGGAAAAGCGGGCACTTGGAGCATGCTCCTTGGTTTCATGGCATGGATCGTGACCTCTTGGATGTGCCATAATGAGCTAAAAACATGCCAGTCAACACATGGTCAACTAAGCCACTGTGGAACATATTTTACAACAGAAAAATATGCAATTCAAAATTCTTCATGAAATCATGGGATTCTCACCAAATCTTGGATGAATCAGTCTTTTTAGGATCTGGTAGTTATGTAATTATTGGAGAGAGTTTTTCTTGGCTTATGTTTACATCTGTTATTGTAGAAATAAACCTCATTTGGAATCCTAAAGGGAGAAAATTTTATAGTTTTAAAACTTTGTTGAAGCTTTTGATTTCAAAAGACTTGTTGAAGCTCTGTACCGATTTATTTTATTAATATATGAAACTATCTCTAGTTCTTGAATGTACAGTTTGAGGCTTAGAGGGCCCCCATTCTTCATTCCGTGCATCATTGTGTTCCATGTAAATCTACTATAGCTTTATTGTTGGTATATACTCTTTAAACTTTGTTTTAATTTTCTTTGTTTATATGCTAATAATTGTATCTATCCTTTGCTAATGATTCCCTGTTCAAAAATTCTAATTCATTGTTTATTACTTGTTGTTTTAATTTTTGGTTATACTAGTTTGTTTGTTGTAGCATTAGCTTCATTTTAAAGAAGGTTTTATTTATTTTGAACACTTAGAAATGATTTGTTGATGAGCGTAAGGATTGCGGAGTTAATGGAGTACTGTTGCAAGTCTTTAAGCCACATAAGGGAGTAAGGTAAAGAAACTACGACCTAAGCTTTCTACCCGTAAGACACTAATGGATACTTGATCAACTAAGCAGATCTGAGTGAGTTGTGTGCTGTGTGATTAGAATTTCTTCTTTAATTAATAACCTAGATCAGTGAAAAGAGCACTGTTGTGTGGGCCCTTCTCAAGAAATATTTCATGTCACAACTTGATATTCTGCCCGTGTAAGCTCTTGTAGTCAAGGTTGAGAATATTAGTTACTTTCTTGTTGGATCAATTACTTTATAGTCATTTTCCTTTTGCATGTGTGAATTAGAACCTTTTTTCAAACCCTTTAACCTCACTAGTTGATAAAGTATTGTTGTAAAGAGTCCACAACTAGTGGAATATTTTCACTTTGCAGCTTGATCTTCTACCAGTGGAACAATAATAACTTAAGGTTGAAATAATTAGAAGTTTTAAAGAATAGGTTAGGTTGATGATTGCTTTCAAGGTTGGATTTCTTCTTTAGTCTATGTTTTGGATCTAGTTCCCTCACATATAGTGATTGTACCTCACAAGTCTACTGACCCAGGATTGACATGATAAGTGTCCTTTTTATGAAAATAAATAAGTTGATACCAACCGAAATCTCTCGTTCCTCTCAACACGCTTATTGATGGGAGGAATGGCTAAATCCTCACTCAAGCATTTTCAAATCTCACTAGGATAAGTGAGATAGGTGGGATTATCACCCTTGGATTATGTACTGTCAAAAATCTCAATTAGACCTCAAGAAATGAGTTCTTGGATCCAATGTTATTATAAAATCTATATGATTTTATATAAAATAAGTTTTAAAAAACAGAAAAGTGTTTGCAAATGAAATTTATAAACAATTGAATAAGTAATGCAAGATAACATAAATATGAAAATTCAGTGCACAACAAGTCTCATGAATGAGAAGAAATCAAAAAATAATTTTATTGATATCATTATGAGTTACAACCAAGTTTCTCTTTACAAACCCCTGCGAGGATTTGGATCCGAATTAAACTTAGAAGTCTAAGATGTAATTTGAGTCATACATAGACAACTGGTGTCTCAAATAAAGAAGACTAGAACTGAAAATTGAACTGGATCAATCCAAGCTACACATGCATTATAGTCTTGACTCTGCAAAATTAACATTAATAAGCATTCAAACTAAATTCAGAACTTCTAATTAAGACTGAAAAGACTTTCAATATGAATGAATGACCTTTGGAGCATGTTAATAATCAATGCTTCCCAATCATTTGATTTCCACCTTTAGAATAACCCTACTTTCAACAAGATAACTTAGCTATGAAGAAACTCATAAATGAATGAATGAATAGAAATGCTCACTTTAGGCAAGAGAAAACCTTATCAGAAGTATCTCTCTCTATTTTCTCATGTCTCATTTGTCCCTGTTCTTCTCCTTTTATGTCTTCAAAAGTAATTTGAGTGATTCAACTACTTTTTGTTATAAATTTAAATAACTTTAGTTAGGAGAGGACAACTTTCTTTTATAATAAGGGTAAATAATAAATAATAATTACTAGATGGGGTCTCCCTAAGTCTTTTACTCTTTTATTTTCAACATTTCCCTTGTAACTCCAAAATTTAATCAAATATTATGTATACATCAACATAAAAAAATATATCAAAAAAGAACCAACATGAACATGCCACAACAACAAACACTTGTATCTCCCAAAAAATATCATAATGCCATGATATTAAAATTTTTCAAAATAATATCATGTGTCTGTTGTCCCAAAATATCATCAAATGTCAAAGTGAATTGAGAATCTCATTTTTTTGTTTCTTCCTCATCGTTGCACAAAAACATTAGGAACTCTTCCTCTTTGACCCCTGTTTCCACTATGATTACTTCAACAACTGAAAAAGCTCATCTATATGCATCAATAATCCAATTAGTAAATATACAAGACACAATAATAATATCAAACATTTAATACTATTTTGCTTTCAAATGATGTAGCAATGGCTCTGAAAAGACCAAACAATCAAGCATGCCAAGGGATAATGAAAGGGAATTAGGGAAAATAGAGAAGCAAAACCATAATCTAATAGATAATCCACTCTTACTAGTTGTTCCAAACATATGGGGCATATATTTTTCTAAACTTCTTCATATAAACAATCATTAATTTCTTTGAACATGGGAAATGAATGAAAATGAAATAATAAATGTAGGGGATTAATGACAAGAGATTTACAATTTGCGAAAAATGTTATATGATGACAGGAATACATGAATAATTTCATGTTCATAATCCATAAATAATTAAATTAATTCTATTCATATCTTGTGTCATTGTTCATTGCAAATCAAATAACCTGTATATTATTCACTTCAGAATAAATTGTTTTCCACAACATTCAAGTATGCCCAAACTATTTCTTTGTCATACAATGCTTCCAAATAAAAAATAGTTGTTCATATATCTCCTTTTGAACAGAACCAATATCAATGCCATATAAACCAATTTGATAGAATATCTCTTCTTTAAAGTTTATATTTACATAAACATGGAAAATAATTCTATGAAATTTAAATGATAAATATTTTGGGAAATTTGAGAATAATTTATGGAATGTGATATATGATGTGGGGATAATGACATGTTCATATATAAAATAAACTCTTCATCCATATTTTAATCCTCTACCACACATGCCAGGTATCTTTATATTCAACAACTCAAACTTGTATCATACTATTTGGATGCCAAACTAGTAATGGTTTCAACCAATACTTTTAAATGCAAACCCAACTCTTTACATTATGACCATTCATGATTATTTGCAAAATTGATATCGGATTTAGAACTATAATCGAAATATAATGGATTCAATAATTAAATATTGAATAGAATGAAATGACTTTATTTCTAGCCAAATACTTATTCTGTCGAGTTACCAAGAGTTCAAACCAAATCACGAGTATAAACTTGCATGAATATCTAAACTAAACTAACAATTCATTGATACCATACCATCATAGATTTAAATCTAAAAGGAAGAGGATAATTGGGTGACCCAAACATTAGAATAAAAAAGAGAAACGATGGGATTTTAGCCATATCGAAGAACTAAGGAAGTGCCTAACACGAGTTGACCATAAAATTTTCACAAACCCAAAACAAAATAAGACAAATACTTATTCCATAACCATGAGCTATGAGTTCGATCATGGATATAATCGTATAATATATGGTTCTTTTCTCATTGCATGCAACTAAATTATTTATATGACCAAAGTTCAATCCCAATACCATATTCAAATATGTGCAAACACTCACAAGCCCAATTTCAAGCCCGAATCAAACTCTGCACAAGAATGGGTTTAAATAATACACTTGCTAGTTATACAATGTTTGCTACAATGAATAGCTTGAATCCAAAATCGACCTTCCATTATATGGGTATGGGTTCAAAACCCGACTCAGACTTAACATAAATAATCAATTTAATGTTGTTCGTATAATTTACCAATAGCAATATGCAATATTTTTTTTTTTAAATTCGAACTAGTCTAACATTTAAACAATCATTGTGCAGTTGCGAGTTTAACCATAACCCCAAAAAATATTCGGTGTATACCCATTATGTTTATGTGGATTAAACCCATAACGAAAACCAACAAAACAAAGAATAATTTGAAGTTTGGTTGCATAAAAAATTAACTAGTTGTTATTAACCACAAACCCAATTTAAAGTTTGACCCATAACAACTATAACAACAATGAGTTCAACCAACCATCCATTCTCTTTAATAACTATAAAATGGAGAATGAAAATATAAATAGAGTGAATAATGCATTCAAGAGAGAGTTGAAATAAAATATTTCTTTTTCTTTGCGAACAAAAACCCTCAAATGTAATTCATAATACTTCCATTCAATAGTGAAAAACAAGGAGGATCCACACACGTAATACCAATAAAAAACTAGAGCCATTACTAACTCATTGCTTTGAAAAATACATGTAAGAGATGTTCAACAGACTGGAAAGTACATACCTTGCTTTGGATCTTTGCAACTATTGAGCACAGGGTTTCAAGGTTGAGCTCGAGCTCGACCTCTTTCCACATACCCAACTGAATGAAATGACCATTACCCAAAGCGAAATGAGGTGGTAAAACATGATATTGTGGGAGTAAATGTCCATGTCCTTGCTATTCAATGCATGGCCAACCCATCACATCGCCATTCAAACCAAATACCAAATATGCTTGCCAACTCAACACTTCATACCACTTAATCCGCATAACCCTCAAACATTATACCATGCACAATGTCAAGAACGATATCATATAACACTTGTATGTACCAATACAAACCATAAATCAGACCATTCATCGTATAAACCTTGAAGTTTATGCCTTTCTCAAATAAATTCTACCCAATGTATCATTTCAATGTTGTACTTTATGGAAATCATGTCATGACTTATTTCCATGTGAATAGGCCAAGACTTATACCTTGTAACATAACCATATATAAAACGTCAACCAAATCATACACCTTGAAAAATTGTATCATTCGCTATGTAAAACTCAAGGTTTAGACCATATACCACCACATTATAACCATGCCAACCTTATATGTGTATATTATTTGAAGAGCTAAACTTTGCATTGACATGTATAGTTTGTGTTATTCATTGCTATAGAGAAGTAAACCAAATAAACTTTTTAAAAGTTTATATTTCTTAATATAGTTTAAATGCCATAACATAGGTATTAACTTTGATGTTTCTTTTCAATAGGAACAAAACCTTTTGCAATTTTATTTCATATGAGTCATGTTAATGTCACATACCAATGAGAAGTAAACAAAGTTACCTCCACCCGATGCTTTTCAAAAGCTGTCATATAGCAAATTTAGATGCAAGCAAGCATTTGCATCACCCAAACATCATAAGAATTATGGATCCACATACCATTATTCCGAGGCATCAAAACTGAAATAATATCGCAACTGATATGTTGGAATGTAACATGCTGTAGGAAATGTTATGCTTGAAAATAATCACTTATATATTTTCTTCTAGGGGACCCCACCTATTATTATTTTATTATAGATATATAGATAGGCCTTGCAATAATTTGCAGCCAATAATAGTAGGTGACGAATTTATAATTCAACATCGCTGACCCAAGGAGTGTACCCCCTTCACTGCTCTTAATCCATCATGTTGTACCATTCTTTTTTCAAGGCCATAGTGTAGGTTGACTAGGACTCTAAGATGTGGTTCTGAAACTCTAGTTGCTCAAAATGGAGTCTTTCATTCTCATATTCCATTTTCTTCAAAATCGACAAAACTTTGCGGGTATTCATCCCGCATGTTTTCTTCGTGCTCCCATGTTGCATCTTCAGGACTGTAGAAGGTACATTGAACCTTTTTTGTCCCTATGGATTTGTTCCTGAGCACTTTGACTTTCCGATCCAGGATGTGTACTGGTTCCACCAAGAAATCCCCTTCATGTTCCATCTGGATCACAATCCAATCAATTATGTGGTTATGGCCAGACACATATTTCTTTAATAATGACACATGAAATACATTATGCACTCTCATGGATGCATACATTGCTAGCATGTATGCAATTGGCACTATCTTTTCTAAGATATCAAAAGGTCCACAATATCTTGCTTCCAACTTTGGAAAACTTCCTAATCTTAACAAACTTCTCTTTGCTTTAATTTCAAAAATACATGCTCGCCCACTTTAAAATATATGAAAACTCTGTTCTTGTCTGCATAAAGTTTCTGCCTATGCTAGGAAACCTTTAAATTCCACTTGATGTTTTTCATTTTCTCTTCCATTTCCTGCAAAAAATCTGGCCCAATAACTGCTCTGTCTTCTGGATTATCCCAATTCACTATCGTGTTCCACTTACTTCCATACAATGATTCAAACATGCTCATTTGTAATGAGGCTTGATACCATTATTGTAAGGAAATTCAACTAAATGAATACAATCCTCCCACTTTGATGGATGGTCCATCACACACATTTTGAGCATGTCTTCAATTATTCTGTTGGTCCTCTCTGTTTTCCCATCTGACTTTGGGTGATATGTTGTACTGATATTTTGATCCGTCCCAAATCCTTTGAACAAATATTTCCAAATATGGGATGTAAAATTCGGGTCTCTATCTTAAACTGTTTCCTTGGGAACTCCATGTAGCTTAGAAACTTATTTCATGTAGATTTACTTATTTCATGTAGATTTCTCCAATATTTTCTGCCTTATGTGTAGTCTTTACTGGAATAAAATATGTGGCCTTAGTTAATTTATCCACCACTACCATGATGGAATAATGTTGCTTCACTATTCTGGGCAACTTTGTAATAAAATCAACTATAACTACCTCCCACTTCCATTCCGGAACGGGCAATGGCTGTAACAACCCAGCTGGATGTCTATGTTCTGTCTTTACCTTATGTAATTATAAGCATATGGATATGTAGTTAGCCATTTCTTTCTTCATTCCTAGCCAAAAGTATTGGCTCCTCACAAATGCAATTGACTTCTGATATCCTGGGTGCCCAAAATATGGCACATTGTGCATTTCCATCATCACTATATTTTTTAGATCACTGGAATTTGACACATATACCTTGCTTTTGTACATGAGAATTCCATCTTCTTTCAACTCATAATCTTTAAATTTTTGCTGTAAATGGCCTTGATGTAATGTTTCTTTTATTTTTAGATATTGATGATCTGAATTTGCAACACCTAAAATTCTATCTTTTAAATCTATGTTGTACATGATAATGGATGCAATATGCATTTCATGAAATCTTCTACTGAGTGCATCAACCACTTGATTTTCCCCTCCTTTGATGTGTTTAATTTCAAAGTCACATTCACTCAGAAATTCTAGCCATCTAGTTAATCTAGCATTTAATGTGGGTTGTCCAAACAAATGTTTCARACATCAATGGTCTATCCTTAGCTCAAATTTCCTCCCCATGAGGTAGTTTCTCCACATTTTTAATTCATGAATAATGACTGCTGATTCCAAGTCATGTGTAGCATAATTCATCTCATGTTCTTTTAATTTTCTGGACTCATATCACACCACATGATCTTTTTGAATGAGGACTCCAYTGAGCCCTTCCTTGCACGCATAAGTGCACACAACGTGATTTTCATCCGGATATGCAATATTCAATATTGGTGCATTGGTCAATATGTCTTTCAGCTACTGAAAACTCTCTTCACACTTGGAATTCCATTCAAATTTAACTCCCTTCTTTTGCAAAGAAGTAATGGGGCTTGCAATCTTTCAAAAACCTTTTATTAATCCCCAGTAATAACCCGCAAGACCCATGAATGATTTGATCTCTATACCATTTCTTGACATTGGCCATCCTATAATGGCCCCTATCTTCTCGTGATCAACTGTTGTCCCATCAACTGAAATAATATGCCCCAAGTAGTGAATCTTCTTTTGATAAAAAATGCACTTACTTAGATTGGAATACAACTTATGTTGTCTTAAATTTTTTATCACCATTCTTAAATGTTGCTCATGTTATTGTTCTGTCTTAGAATATATGAGTATATCATCTAGGAACATAATTAAAAACTTGTCCAGGTATTCCCTGAATACTCCAATCATCATACACATGAAAACTGTCGGTGCATTTGATAGCCCAAAAGGCACTACCATGAATTCATAATGCCCATATCTTGTCCTAAATGTTGTAGTACTGATATCCTCTTCCTTATCCTCACTTGATGATAACCTGATCTGAAGTCAATCTGGGAAAATATTATTGCACCTTTCAATTGATCAAATAAATCATCAATCCTTGGAAAAGGATATTTTTTCTTTATGGTGACCTTATTCAACTGCTTGAAATCAATACACAACCTTAAGGTTCCATCTTTATTTTTTACAAACAACATTGGGGCTCCCCAAGGTGACACACGTGGGTGTATATACCCCTTATTTAATATATCTTCAAGATGCATATGAAAAATTTTCAACTCTAGTGTGCCCATTCTGTAAGGTGTCTTGGACATTGGGGCAACTCCTGGCACCAAATCAATAGAGAAATCAATGTTTCTCTTTGGTGGAAATCCTGGGATTTCCCCAAAAACATCTTCAAAATCCCTCAAGACCTGATGGTATTCAATGATTTCCACTTTGTCTCTGGTTTCCTCTTCTATATGGGTTGAAAAAATCTAACATCCCTTCCTAAAGCTCTTTTTCAACTGCATAACCGAAATTTCTCTAACAACCACAACTATTGGAATTCCTAGAACCTTACCCTACTTCCTTCTTCATCAAGACATGTGATTGTCTTGTTGTAATAGTTTAGGATAACATGGTGTTTTTCCAACCAATCCATGCCAATTGGACAATTATATGAACCCAATGGTATGATGTTCACATCTACCTTTTTGTTGAGACCATTCATGCCTATTGGACAATCTTTGACTAGCTCATTGATTTTCCTCTTAGCCCTTGTGGCTAACTGAACTAAATAATATTTCTTATGCTTACTCCTTTGCAAGTGAAATATTTCAACAATGTTAGAGTTTATGTAACTATGGCTATATCTAGAATTAATTAAAATTGCTATGGGATGGTTATCAATCTTACCTTCCACTTCAATCATGGGGGTTTGATATTTTTCTTCCTTGTTGTCCAAGGCTGCATAAATCCTTGGCATGTTTCCTCTCATGTATTCAACTGTTTCAACGTCTTGAATGTTGTCGAAAATATTCATTCTTCCACCTTTGTGAGGGAAGTTACTATATAAGTGATTTCCCTCACATCCCCAACATTGTACAGGCTGTTGCCTTGACCTTTTCCCAAATGAATCCGTAATATTGTGCTCATTTTGGGTTGAATGACCTTTTTGAATTCCTTGGGAGTTGTTCTTGAAAAAGGGTGGCTTAAAACCTTTCCGCCTTTGATCCCTTTTACCCTTCATCTTGTCATTCCAATCTTTTTGGAAAACCAACCTTCCTCTGCTATGCTCATAAATATGATTTTCTCTCCTTATGGCCTCCTCCAAGGTCCCGAGGTTATCATATTGTATCTTTTCATTAGACAAGGAGGGTAAACCACTCAATAAAAATTGGATTTTGAAATTTTCATCCTTTATGAAGTCCACATACTTCAACAATTCAAAGAATATCTTCTCATATTTGTCCATTGTCATGCTTCCCAATTTGAGTTCAAAGAACTCTTTCATCTTCCTTTCATAATAATGCTTGGACAAATATTTCTCTTGGAAATATCCTTTGAACTGCCTCCATGAGATCCTCTTCTCATCAAGGTGCTTGGCTTGCTTAAGCTGATCCTACTACATGGATGCCTTTCCTTGCAAGTGGTAGGTTGCAATTGTAGCTTCTAACCTTGATTGGTAATCATGCAGATGGAAATATTTCTTCATTTCCAATGGCCAGGCCTCAACATCTTCTCCTTTCCTATGCTCACCATGGAAATTTGGTGGCTTGATTTTCCTGAGTTCACCTTGCAATATGTCTTCCTTAGGCCTTCTTATCTACCTCCTAAAAGGAGACACACTTGAGATTCTCCCTGGCCCTGAACTTGCATGAGTTCTTCTAGTGGATTTCCTTGGAGAATGATGTTGTCTGCTCATGCTTCTTAACTGCCTGTCATTCCCATGATTATCCTTTCTGCTATGAGATCTGGATGTGGTCACTTGTCTAGCACTATCTGCTTGCTTTGTGCCATAGTATTTATTGGCTTGATTTTGTAGCATCTTCAGACTATGAATTATATCTTACTGATCCTTCATAATCCTTTTATTATTGATCCTATAGCTCTGCACTTCTCTCTACAGACTTCTCGTAGTTACAAGCTCTTTCCTTCCTCTTCTTCCTTTAGACCATGTCTTAGAATTTCCCATGTTGATATGCATAACTTTGACCTCTTCCTCATGGCTATAAGATCCATCAACATCTTCCATAACTCAAGTCCTCATATAAGAACCAAAGTTTTTTTCCTATACCTCTAATTATGCAAGAAATGTGCATGTAATAATTATTGTTAGCACATGCATACTATAAAACATTTCATTAATTAGAATATAGCTTATTCTTCATCTCAATTTACGAAGAAAATAATGCACTAAGTCAAAATATAATTCCTTATATGCATTCCTCCCTAAAACTACTCTCCAATGGTTGTACTCATGCCTCATTTTGAGTTACGAGCGAAAAGTTACAACATTCACAAGTTGCAATTTTCCACTCATTGCTCTATTTTTACTGTTGCAAAATTGCTTTATTACTTTTTGAGTAAATTTTAGTACTCAATTCAAAATTTTGGGAGGACATATGTCTTATCCTCCTTAATACCTTTCCAATGACTACTTATTTTCCCAAATCCGAGCTCTGAGCTAAAAGTTATGGTCTAAGGAAGTTTAAACCGTTTTCCCATTTTATCCATGCATGCTACATGTGTCTTCCTTCTCTTCCTGCACATTTTTACATACACAGATTTGAAATCGGGTTCCATGGATGACTTCAGTGGTTCATAATTTTTCCATAGACTGTTCCTTTTCCCCAAATAGACTTATGATCAAGGATTTACACCCTCTAGAAGTAAACTAGTACTGGAAATATACCCTAAACTATTCAAGCTATAAATTTCTCATACAAGCTCTGTTGTGCATCTGAGATACCTCGTTGGAAAGGTCTCTCTGATTTATTTTATTTAATATGTATAAAACTTATGTGGTGCTTATGGAACTGATATTTTAAAAAATTTGAACTCCTAAAAACATTGTTTAGGGCTTCAAAATGCACCTACAAGTTGAAGACCTTCAAAATACAGAAAAATCGTAGAAAATTCACTATTTTTACTGTAAAAAAATCATTTTAATTTGCACCATCAATATCAAAATTGGGTGAAATATGAGTTGTTGATGTGTTAAACCTTTCCTAGGCTTGCGAATGAATCTCCACAGTCGATCATCCAAGTTGAAGCAATATAGACCATTGATTCGAGCTCCATTGGTAATCGACGATCAACGTTTTCCTTTGGATGCACAAGACACTTTGCCAAAACTACTGACCAGAACATCGACCATCGACCCCTTCCTTTGTTAACCGATTTGCAATAAATCGTTAAAATGGTCGACCAAACCATCGACTATAGATCGTCAATGATTTATCTGGGACGAATGAAATGCATTACCAATTCGACTGACCCGATCATCGACCATTTCTTGGATGATGTGGCATGACATGTGGATGCTGACATGGAAACTTGAATGATGTGGCATGACACTTGGATGCTGATGTGGCATGACACATGGATGTTAATGTGGCATGACACATGGATGCTGATAAGGAATGACATGTCATTACCCTCTTCCCCCTCATCGACGATCGACAAATTATTTTGGATGCATGAAAACTTCATTGAATTCGTCGACCTGATCATCAACCATCAAAAATTTCTTTTGGAAAATGAAACAATTTTCCAATTCGGCTGACCTAACCATCAACGATTTCTGTTGGTCAAAAAAACACTTCACCAAACTTGTCGATCCGACCATCTATCTGCTCCACCTTCAAAACTACCAAAAATGAATCTCGACCGTTGAGTTGATCCACCTTTCAGACTGTTGAAAATGAATGCAAGCCATCAATCTCCTTCTCCTTCCAAATGGCCAAAAACAAATCTAGACCGTTGTTCTGTTTCATTTTACCAACTACCAAAAATGAAGCTCGATCGTTGATCTACTAGACCTTGCCAAACTTCAAAAAACCTTATAATTTTTTAAAATCTATTTACAATAAAGTTGGGTCTTTGATTTCAAAATTAAATGCGTTCTTGGTCGTTGATTCATCAAAGTTTACCAATTCTACAATGACCATTAAAACATGAATTTTGACCTTCCAAGTCAAATTTATCTCTACAAATCTTCATATTGATGCCCTGTATCATCTCTTCAATAGTTTTGAGGCATTTACACTCAAATTTGGGGATTTCACTCTAATTTTATCCGTTTCCCCCCAAATTCGTCACAGGTCGAATTTTGTAACAAGGAATTTTCCCAAATTTGCACTGGTTTTTGGCACATATGGGTCCAGTGTTTGAAGTAGAATCTATGATACCAATCTGTAACATTCCCCAACCTAGATGAGTTCCATTACGTGTAAAAATACTCATAAAAATGAAATTTTCTGCTAACTAATCCTGTAGCTTACCAATTACAGGAAAACAAACAATTTTAACTATTGTTTGATATCATTAATTATGTGCATCTACAACATGCTAAAATCGACATGAATGCATCTAATAACTCGTTACAACAACATACAAATCAGTCTCATACACAAAGTTTGAACACAACCATTAAACTCATAATGCAACACAAAAACAAGATAAAACATTTATCTTTTAAAATAGTTGTGCAACCAACTTCTTGGGATGAATGTTCTACCAAACCATAGAATTGTTGTTCCAAATCTCAACAACAAATCACCCCCAAGCTGGGGATAGAAATCCACAAAAGAGGGTGGCTCTCTATCCACTCACAACTCATAAAATCCCAGAACCCACTGGTATTCTCCTACAACTATCCCAATTTTTCACTAGCTCTCTTCCTCTCAACTTTCCTAACCCAAGGAATGTACCCCTTCACTTCTCTCAGTCCATTTGACATCCCATTTATTTATTAGGGTCTCTCTGGCACATGTAACCATGAATCTCACTATTGAGAAACTCAAGGGAGCTTACTGTTAAAAAAAATACCAGGAAAACAACAATAACCACTTGTTGTTATAGTGAAACTCACATAGGAGTTCACTCTTCAGGCATGACAACCTGTCTCTTCGGTTTTCTGCTCCAAATATGATCTGAAATTTGCACTCCATGGTTGCTCTAGCTCCACGCTTTTCTTCCCTGCTCTCTTCTTATTGTTCATGCCAAAAACATTGACTATCTAAAACTATTGTACCTGCCCATACAAATTTCCTCTCTCTGGCTTACTTGCTTGAATTACACACTTCTCTAAGCTGATTTTACTCATCCCCCATGCTCCCAATAACTATGCTATGTGTTAAGCCCTAATATTGGCTCATTACCCCTTAATTGGGGCATATTGTATTAGTAATGTTATTTTATTTATGTTGTCTTTAGGCCATTAGTTGTAATTATACCTCCTAGTCTCCTATATATACCAAGGAGACATTTTCATTTTGAATCATCTTGTACTTGAAAATTTAAGTGGGGTAAAAGGAGGTTGCCCCCTCGAAGAGGCTTATTATCTGAAATTCTCTCTTTTTCAAGGCTTTGAGTACTTTTTCTGAGGATTTTCTATGCTATATTGATATTTGGTTCTTAACATATGGAATCAGAGCTCAAGGTCTTGGGGTTTCGCTGCTACATTTGAGACACCTTGGCATTTTCGCTATAACTTTTTTTCTACAATGTTTCAGAAGGAACGGCTTGGAGGATATTTAGTATATGGATCAAGGTACGTTGGGTTCACAATTCAGCTCCTAAGGCCTTATACTTTAGGAGATACAACCTGTGCAAGATAGGGTTCTGGAATCATCCTGGACTGAGTCATTGCGGAAATTTCGCTTTAAAATTTTTTCTGTAATGTTTTAGACCCTGAGCTCTAGAGGATATTTACATAAATTAGTAAGGTATCTGTGGTAAAAATTTCAGCTTTTGGGTCATCTTAAATTTGTAGATACACCTTGTGTAAGATAGGGTATCTGACTAGTCCTATTGACTAGTCTCAAGAAGGTGTTCCTAGTAAAACAATCATAAATTCTTCCTAGAGTATCCAAATTGTGTGGGACTGGTTGCATTGGATCGTGGACAATATTTAGTATTTCTGGTGCGAGTTTCAGAATTTTATATTAATTATTTTGTGCGGGGCACACTATACAAGTGAGATCTCCTGGAAAGGCCAAAAATCGGCAAGTTGTGGGGAAGTTACCATAAATTCCACTTGGCACCTCCAATTTTGATCAGACCTGTGGCATTGCAGAGAAGAAATATTAGAGAAATACATAAAAGAAAGTTTCATACCTAGAAGGGCTGAAACTTGGGAGATACAACAGAAGAAATATTGTCTAGCAGAACCACCTCAAAATCAAGGTTCAAAAGTGATACTTGGCCAACATGCCACCCAAAAAGGGAACTTCTACACCAAATAAGCCTCCAGAAAATCCTACTTGGACTCTTGATGAAGGTGAAGAAATGCGTAGGGACATAAATGAACTACAAAATAAGATGGATTCAATGGAAGCTTAGTTGAATACTAAGATGGATTCAATGGAAGCTAAGTTGGATACTAAGATAGATGGTTTAAAAGGGGAGATCATGGAAGTATTGAAAAATTTCGTAACAGAGAAGACACTTGAAAGTGAAAATGCATCCCATGAAATTCATGATGAGGACACAAGGAAGGTGAATCAAGAATGGAGAAACTCCAACTTTGGTTTGAAGACCAACCACGTTCCTAAGATTTATATGAGGAAGTTTGATGGAAATGACCCAATCACATGGATACTTCAGATGGAGCAATTCTTTGATCTCCATAATGTGCCACATACACAAAAGGTACGAATTGATTCTTTATATTTAGAACCTAATCAATTTGTATGGTATCGATGGATTTGTTCTCGCAAATCACTCGTCACTTGGACAATTTTCAAGGAATAAATGATAGCACACTATGAGGATACAAGGAGCAATACCTTCTTTAGCCAATTGATAAATATCACGCAAAAGGGTTCAGTTACCGAGCACATTGAGAACTTCCAAAGATTGAATATAAAGGTAACCGATATTCCAGATGAGCACTTGATTGATGTATTCATAGGAACTTTAAAGGATAAAATTTGACATGAGGTTCACCTTTGGGAACCCAAATCATTGGAGAATGCATTTAAGGTGGCAAGAAATGTTGAAAGTAAAAATATGGCTATGGCTACTAGAAGGACCAATCCTAACATCTATAGAGAGAACAATGCTCCTTCTTCGAAAACACCTCAACCTACAAGGTTGACACCTCAACAATTGGAGGAAAGA
>JASDQU010102686.1:391860-405049 GCA_032191745.1 Picea mariana
ATATATATATATATATATATATATATATATATATATATATATATATATATATATATATATATATGGGTTAAAGGCTTATATGAAACACTAGTTTGTATAACTAGTAAGTGTGTTGTGTGGCAGTTTTAAAAGGCATAAAACTTGTGATGAAAATGAAATTTGATAAGTTACAAAGGCACTTGGTTCTCTTCTCAGCATTATGGTGTAGCATTGATTGAAAACATTGATATCAAAGAATTTATTTATTTGCGAAAGGCTATGATACTTGGTTTTCCTACATGGTTATATACCTAATGAATTAAAAGTTTAAAATTTTATTACTCATACATAACATGGTATTCAAGGTATAACGAGCTTGAAGTTTAGAGTGGCATAAATATTTTGAAGAGTTATATGGAGTTTGATTTCAAGCTTGAACATAACATATATATGTTATGGAGCAAATTTTGTATATTATGGCCGGATATAAGTTAAGGGCTCATTGGATTTATAAACAATATTCACGTGCATTGCTATGACATAGTTTGAATAGTTGATATGGGTTGTAATATCAACATATGAATTGATGAACTGGCCATGCATTCAGTTTGAGAGGACGTGGGAATTAATGTTGTCAGGCCCGCACTTTACCACCTTTGGCATGGCTAGGGTTCTCATCATTTGGGTTTTGGTTTCGATTGTGTAGAGGGAGTTGTGCTTCGACTTGAGAAATCGACTGTCCTATTCATTGCTACAACTGTCTCAAGCCCCGCGAGGTGGTATAAATCAACCACATAGATAAGGTAAGTACTCACAAAACTTTTGAGAATATTTTGTAAGTAAATTTGTTGCTAAATGAATTAGTTTTGGCTCTGGTTAGCTGGTAATGAGTGTACAAGTTTTTCTCCCCTTGGCTTTCGCTCATAAGAATTCGTTTGGAAAGAGAAATTCTTGAAGCAATTGGTTACTGTGGAATGCAATTCGTGGGTTTTCAATTTACAAGAATGATTATGGTTTTTTTATCCTCTTGTATATATGTTGCTTCTCTCTAGTTCACATTATCTTTTTCCATTGTGTGTATTCTTGGAAGATGTTTTAATTTTAAGAGAAAGGGGGTTATAAGGAAAATGGGCTGAACCCATCATCGATAACGTTAGAACATACAAAGGATTGATGTGGGTTCGAACCTGAACTTGTTTTTAACTATAATTTGATGTTAACCTTTTGTTCGTGGGCGGAAATAACGTATTCTATGCCCAACACTTATCTTACTCTCCGTTTAAAGGATTCTAGCTTATGCGAATGAACATATTGGCCACATGTTGTCTAGTTGTTTCCTTGGTTGTCTCGATTGAGATTATTCTTTGATACAACCCATGTCCATTTTGGCTCTCACATTCAATTGTAACTCAGTTTTAA
Source organism: Picea mariana (assembly GCA_032191745.1). Classification (NCBI taxonomy): domain Eukaryota; kingdom Viridiplantae; phylum Streptophyta; class Pinopsida; order Pinales; family Pinaceae; genus Picea; species Picea mariana. The sequence goes on from JASDQU010102686.1 coordinate 393,259, forward strand.
ACCCATGGTCTACATATCACAGTAATGGGTATCATTTTTTGGTTTTGATAATGGAGAGAGCACATTACAAGCTCAACATTGACCCTCCTCTCTGTCAAAATATTTTGGCCACACACCATTAGTTCTCTCCTTGGATATAAGTATAAACCTATTGATTGAGTTTTATTTCGGATTGTCTCACATACCCAACTTTACTCTGCTCACAAATGGTCATGATTATGTGGAATTGGTATACCAAAGTAATTGGTATTGGTTGAGTTGTAGGTCAGTTTTTGGTTTTCTATTCATACAATGTTTTGAATGTTTTGTGGAGGATTGAGTCGATTCCAGTCAAAGATAAATGATAATTGGTTTGAAAATGGAAATAAAATACTTGTCAGCTGAGTTAAATTTTATTTTATGACATAAACTTTACACTTTTCCCCTCATTATTTATATCATGTTTCATACATTTATTCCCTTTTATCTCGATCATTTATATTTCCTTTTCCATGATCTTTGTCCCTTGTTTATGTAATTAAAGGATATGTTGAAATTTTTATACACAACATGGTACACAAAGAAGCATTTTGAGAGGATTTATGGGCACTATTGTAAACCCATATTTATGGCTTTCAGATTCCTCCCAAATCTCTTGATACTGTATGACTTACTTGAACAACTTGACATATTTTGAGTGGGCATGTTTATTTGGTTGTTGAAAATTCTGTTATACACAATTTTTTTAGTATATGATATATTGTGAAGACAATGGTTTGTGAGCATAGTCATTGACTTGAGAAGTGGCTTGGGGATTTTCTTAAAAGAGTTATATGTTGATTGTTTTTTTGGTTCTGTAATGGAAAAAGTGTACAAGTCTAAAAGATATGTATAAGAACATTGACTGAGTTTAAATGTTGAACATGAATTTTCATTCATTCCTTTCATTATGTGTCACTTTTCGCAAAATACACCTCTTTAATTTTCAAAAGTGATGTAGATTGTTCATATCTAGAGAGGTTTTCAAGAAATATTCAGTTCAGATTTTGAAAGTTGAAATAAAAAGATGGGTGTTGGTTGAATTTTGGATTTTCTTCTCTATTATGCCCTATTCTAGTTCCATTTCTCCCTTTTATGCTTGAATTACTGTGTTATATTCAAAGCCATAACTAATTCATATTTAACAAATTTGTAATGGATGTTTATTATGTTGTGTCTTATATTTTACTTAAATAATTTTCCACTAATTGAAATGATGATGGAAATTAGATGAGATTTTTCAACAAAGGGAGTAACAAAAGAGGAAATAGCGCAAATAGAAGAAGAAGAGGAAGAATACCAAATTTATTTTGTCAACAAGGGAGGTACAATAGGATGAGATTTCCCATTCACTTCGATGCTGATTTGGATGAATTTAGTCAACTAGTACAAATTGGTTACCTGAACCTTGGTGGACAACTTACCTTATCCCAACCCCCAACTCCTCCTAGTGCACCTATGCATCCACACCCCATCATTATGGACTTTCCTAAGCCCCCTTTCCTCCTCCTCCTCCTCCTCGTCATATGACATCACTTGTTGCATCAACCGCCCCCATGTCCCATTCTCCTCCTAAATATTGTAGAGTGCCTCCCCATGACCTCTATATAGACAAAGGAAAGAAACACATTACCTCTCCTAACATTGAGGCATCCCAATCCTCTTCTATACATTCTAAACAACATTAAACAAAAGAAGACAGTGGAAAAAGAGAAATTACCTTCAGTGACATGCACCCTGAAATAGTTAAGCTGAATGAGAAAAAGTCTTATTATGAAGACTTTCTCAATCTTAGACCAGATGTGTCAAAAGGTAGAAAAGAAAGAGAAGAATTTTTCAAAAATAAATATCCCCACCTTTTTAAATTTGTATCATGACATTTCTATTCTAGACACTTGATACATTATTTGGGATAGACATCAAGCATATGATATTGTTTTTGAAAACTTTAAATATCATATCATTTTGGTATTTTGGGAGACACAAGTGTTTGCTAATTTGGTATATTTTGGATGGGTGTCCTACTTTGATATATTTCATGCTGTTGATATATATATATATATATATATATATATATATATATATATATATATATATATATATATATATATACTGTCAATTCATTTTGGGAGTTACCAGGAAATATCTGGGAAATAAAGGAACGAAGACCTAATGGGACCCCACCTATTATATAAATATATATTACCCTTATAATAAATAAAGTTGTCTTCTCTTAAATAAATTTAATTAACTTATTATACAAAAATTAGTTGAACTACCCAACTAATTTATGAAGGTATAAAATAATGAGAGCAAGACAAAGAAGCATGAGAAAACAAAGACACAAAACTTTTGATAAGGTATGCTTTAGCCTCAAGTGAGATTATTATCTGTTCATTTCATACTAAATTTCTTTAGAGCTGAATTATCTTGTTGATAGCAGGGTTATTCTTAAGGTGGCAAAGAAAATACTCGGAAGCATTGATTGGTGATATGCTCCAAGGTCATTCATTTTATTGAATGTATGTTTGGTTTTAGTTAGAAGTTCTAAAGTCATTCAATGCTAATTAATACTAGTTTTGCATAATTCAAAACAATGGTGCACATGTAACTTGGATTGATCGAGCCCGATTTTCTATTCGGTCTTTATTTTGACACTAGATGTCCATGTACGAGTCAAATTACATCTTGGAATTCCAAGAATTACACTAGTCCAAGTCCTCATAGGGACTTGAAGAGATAGTCTCAATTGTAACTCAGGATTGATACAAATAAAATTATTTGTTGATTTCTTCTCACTTATGGGACTTTTTATATGTTGATTTTCAGATTTATTATTTGTTTATTTTATATTTTCTTATCTATCTGTTTTGATTGTTCATTTACTTTGCAAGTACAATATTTTACTTTACTTTAGATTATTTTGAATAAAACACATAAAGGTTACATATTTATAAAATAATATTAGATCCAAGAACCACATTTCTTGAGGTCTGATCGATAATTTTGATAGGCTATAAACCTAGGTTTATAATCCCATCTATCTCACCTAGTCCTAGGAGATTMAAAAATGTTTGGGTAAGTACTTTTCCATTCCTTTCATCAACACATTCATCAAGGCAAAGTCATCAATGTAAACACACTTACTATGGATCAAAATGGAACCATAATGACATTKATTATGGAAGCACAYGGAGAACTAAAAGCTATCAGAGTAGCACAATGAGAACATGGAACAAAAGGAGCAACCTGAATCAATATCAAGGTGGTAAGGAACTAGTTGGACCAGTAGGATGGATGGATGGATGCTTGGCCCACTTGTTAGTTTATGGGGAATATGGTGTACCTAGGGAGGTATCCAAAAGGATAACGAATGTAATGTGGCCATAATAATGGAACATGCCCACTTGGTAGTTGATGGGTAATAAATTAGCCCACTAGGTAGTTAAATGAAATAATATAATAATAAATGGTAGTTGGCATAGACCCATGAGAATACACATTCACACCATAAACAAGATAATAATATAGAGAAGAACCCTTAAGGTATAGTAACACCATAAAATACTCCTTATAGAAGGAATCACTCTACAATCCATCCTTGTTAAAATATCATACATCCAACATATCCAATACAATAACACTTATGTGTATTTATATTTTTTCATGAGTATTTCTAGGGATCTCGACTGACTACCTCTTATTAATATATTATTTTCTCTAACTACCTAGTGGGCCTATTTATTACCCATCAACTACCAAGTAGATATATTCCATGATTATGGAAATGTTATCCCACGGATTGTAGTTTAGGAAAAGCCCAATCCAAACCACAAAGGTGTGAGAAATACAAGAGTATCTACCCATTGTCACCGTAGATAAACACTCCCCCCACTTTAGTGATGATAAAATCACCACAAGGGGGGGAATCCAAAGTGACCCTATGGGGATTGCGATGGAAAGTGAAAAAAGATGAAGGATGTCCCTATAGGTCAAGGTCAAGAGTGGAAATGAGGCTTAATAATGAGTCTTGTGAGATGGTGAGTGGTTGCCAAAGTAGTGTACCTGCAAAACAATGTCAAACCTACATGAAACAAGACAATATGATAATAAAAGCCTCGAAATCAATGGGGATGCAGGAAGTAACCTTGCTGTCCCAAACTGCAATAGTATGGAAATATATATATCAGAAATAATCAAATTATGATAGTTGCAACATTAACCATCAAAATCAAGTGCAAGGTGTTGGAAATAAAGCTAGTAATGAGTAGACAATTTTCCAATAATTAGAACAAGACTTGATAGCAATTTGAAGGTTGTTTGTAAGTGTTATCAACAATTTTTGTAACAACCTTATGTCCATATCAAAAAATTTCCATAGCATCAAGTTCTAGCCACTAAAATCAACAAACAATCCACCCAAACAATAGAATTTAACCAATAGATTAATTATGGCAGATTGCAAGTGAATTTTAGCGGTAGAAAAGTGAGCAAAGAGTAAGATAAAGATGAGTTTGCTGCAACCGTATTGTCTGTAGCATAAAGTGTATTACAAAAACTTAACTAATTGTCTAAACAAGATGCCCCTAGGGCACAATATATCTTATAACATGTAAGAATCAAATCCAACTTGAACAATTGCAATATCTCAAAAAATCACATATACCAATGCATTAATATTCAATCTCCCAAGAAATTAGATGAGTGCCTTATCTATTGGGTTATGGAGTCTCTTGTTTATGAGATATGGTTTGTTACTTCTCTAGGGGTGTAAGCCCTTTTACTCCTAGAGAAAACAAACCTTAGCAAGGTAAATCTACAAGGGTGTAAGCCCTTTTACTCCTAGAGAAAATAAACCTTAGCAAGGTAAATCTACAAGGGTGTAAGCCCTTTTACTCCTTGTAGAAACCTTTGCAAAATAAAATTTTCAATGACAACAAAGATAGATCTTGATGGAGGGTGTATGCCCTTATACTCCTCCAAGGTTTTAACGAAATTAACCTTAAAATCAAGAAGAAAGAACACAATTGCATAAATTCCTTACCTAGTTCAAGAGATAGCATGAAAAACCCTTACTTATCAAGAATATTCCACCAAATTGCCAAAAAAGAAGCATCCAAGAGATAGCACTAGAATTTCTCTCCAATAAACAAGTATTCCATCCAAAAGCATCAGGAGAGAGGTAGAGAAAATTTCCCAAGTAGGGCGAAAATTTCATCCAAGAGAGTATGTAATTCTCAAGTCATGATGATAAAATGGAAGCGAGGTGACCTCTATTTATATGAGGTCACCTAAAACTGATTTTTCCACTTTAAAATGTCAACAACAAATTAGAAGGAGTTTGATCTCCTCTATTTGCTTTTTACAACTTAAAAACATAAAATTACATAAATTAAAACCCTTAGAAGGGTCACGTTAGGCCTAAAAATGAGATGTTGAGCCTCCAAAGGCCATGCGTCGCCTCGTTTGTGCTAGAGTGACCAGTAATGCATCTATTTCCATAAAATCACATCACATCACCACCATAATAATCAAACCCTATCATAACCCCATCATGAAAGGTGACATCAAGGGATAGAGTATGACATCCTAGGCCTCCCAAGGCCCATGTTCAAGTGCAAGGGGTCACATTGTCATGGTAACATGATGTCAAAAAACATCCAAAGGAAAAGTTATTCTTCTCAAGTGTGCAATGAGTGGGGGTTCATCATCCATCCTATGGGCTTCAAGCCCCCACAAAGGTCCAAGTGACCTAGTTTCTCCATGGAAAATCTTTCACTTGGAAAGGTTCTGTAAAGAAAAACAAGTACGCCCTCCAAGGTTCCACAAGTCACATGTATCATGCAAAGTAAGCCATATTTAATAAAATAACCTCCCAAACATGTGCATCAAATCCTCCCTTTTCAAATTAAACAAATGCTCAAAGACTTTATACAACTTGCCAAATTTAAGTATGGGAGCGTTGTCATGGTGCCCTATTGGGTAAATCATTCCCCAAGTCAAGGATTGTTTCCCAAGAAGACCCTCTCTAAGTCATGTAAAAGAGTATGAGGTGGATGGGGGTATGGATTTTGGGCATGGGGTTTCTTGACATACAAGAGCTCATATTGTCTCATTTATGGGTGCCTTTGTAGACGGTGTGATGCATCCTCGTTTGCAATGCAACCTTTTTCCAAACCCTTTATTTGCCATTAATTGATTATGGTCCGAACATTGAGTACTGTGTGAAATGGAAAGTAAAGAGTAAAAAAATGCCACTTGAAGCTAGGAATACATTGAGTGTCATGTGCAAGGAAAGTAAGAGACATTGCAAATGCATTCCCTCAATAAGCGAAAAATTTATTTATTATGTGTTTTATTTTGCAGGTCCTTGATTTTTATGGAGAAGCGTTTAATTACTCTCAATACCTTAGGGCAAGAATCTAGAGGATAATATATGGATTTTATGTTTTTCCAACTACAAACCCTCTGGGCCTTTAGTCTCTTCTTCCCATGAAATTAGGTACAAGCCCTTCTTGGGTCAATAATCTCGAGAACTCAAAAGATGAGGAGATGGAGGAGAATAATTTGAAAAGTGGAAAGTATGGATGGGAATGGTACAATGACCCTTCAAGGAGACCCCCTAGTAGAAATTCTTTTCCCAAGGGTGACCCACTTACTAGGACAACATGTCAACCACCAAGGTGAAATGAGGAAAAAGGAATGATTTCCAAGAAAATGTTTTCAAAATCAAGAAAGGACCTTTTGCAACATGTTCAAATGCTTCAATTATTAAAATGACACTTACCACGAAACTGTAATTGTTACCTCATTGATCAAGACCTATTTTCCTCTATAGGTGAAGATGGTGTGGTGGACAGAACTGTTGTTGGTCAATGGTGATGTGTGGTAATAGGATGGGCTCTATCCACTCATCCGGCTCTCGACACTCCATGTCTTCAACCTGTGGGCCTCGAGACATCATTTTCTTAGTTACCCCTAGAAATGGGGGGTAACATCTGCCTCCTACCGGTAACATGTGCTCGCCGTAGAGTACATGAGAACCTCAACATCTCCTAGTAATACCTGTGCCTATACACACTGAAATAAAACATGTTGGGATATCGAAGGGTGGTGCACTAACCCCTTTATTCATATAATCAAAACCTTAAAAATCCAATTATGCATTAAAAAGTAAATTTTGCAATTTTTTCTAAAATTTCTAACTAACATGTAATATGATTCAAGCAAATGTAGTAAAACAACAATGCATAAATGCAATAAAGCAATATGTAAATAAAATATGAACACACAAATGAAAATGCAAGAAAGAAAATGACCTACCTACTTACTTGGGGTCCCATGGCCCAAAGAAGTCAGGTTACGTTGATGTAGGGACAAATGATAGACCCATCAACTGGTAATGGAATCCTCCTCCTATCCATACCAGATAAATAATAAGTACCCTTTTTGGACTTCTTGTTGACGATGTAAGGGCCAAGCTATAAAAATTCAATATTCTTGTGATTCTTTGGCTTTCCCTTTCTCTTATCCCACATGAGTGCAAGGATTCCTTCATCAAATCCAACATAAGGCATGTCTTCTATGTAAGGATGAGTGGGTGGACCTTCCTTGACCATGTCACTGATAGTTTTTTCTCACTCTTTATCTTTCTTAAGTATTTTGATGGACCCTGGATCCTTACCCTGGTACTCTGCAAGCTTCTCCTTATACTTGTTTGTCTTCGGGAGTAATGTATCAATACAATCCTCTTGTGCAAAAGGAAAATCCCAAGGATCACACTCAATAATGTGAGGAGACACATCATACTCACAATCACTATTATATTTAGGGTTATTTGGATCCGTTACGCGTTTCTTGACCATCTCTCAACTATATAGAATATCAAAGCTGCCATCTCCCATATGGATATGTGCATGAGCAAGGTCCATACTGAGAAAACCACCAAGGATGGTAGACCAAATTCTTGATAATAACATGCCCCAAGCATCTGGAACATCAATCATAACTATGTTGATAATTAAATTGATGCGTGGAAAGTCTTGTAGATAGACCTCCACATCTTCTATGAGACCATACACCTTTACCCTTATTGAATCAATACTATTTTTTTTTACATAAGGGCGAGTTGTATTCAAACCAAGTTGTTTCATGACCTTTAGAGACATCACATTTTTTGAGACTCCAAAATACAACATACAATTATTCAAATGGATTCCATTTATACCAAAGGAAAGATAAAAAGGGGGAGACTCGACTCCCATGATACATGGTATTTATGGTGATTGAAGGATCTTTTCCTTCATATTGTACCTTTAATATCTTCAAAAATTCTCTTCTTACATAAGGAATCTTGCACATATCTACCACATGTACCAACATGTTCATATTTCCCATCATGCTGGGTACATCTGTATTCATATGAAGATCTTCACCTGATGGCACAAGTTGTGGAAGAAAATCATGAAATAGTGGTGGAGGAATGTCCTTCTTTGCTGCTTGAGGTGGTGGAACTGGTACCTTGTTCATCCTTGAGTAAGGCAAGATATCCTTTTTTCTCAACCTATCCTTTAGATCTTCATCCATCTGGTTCAAAACTTCCAACTGAGTTCATCTAGCTGCCCTCTTCCTGATCTCTTCAAGTTTCTCCTTAGTGACATCAATGTGCTCTTCATCCCGAAGAGTAGAAATTATATCAATGAAGTTCAATATGTCCACGGTGCCTGGATATTCTTCTTTTGTCCATCTTGTACATTCATCCTCTGAATGAGATTCTTAGAGATATAGACAACATGGTGATCCCTCCAAATTGACCATCCCAACCAAATCTAAGGTGTCAGGCACCTTGGCTTCCTGTTGTGGCCTCAATTTCCATCCTGCATTGGATGTCTAATAAACTGAGGTTTCGAGGCATGATGATACCTCTCAGAGGTTGTCAACCTGTTCATGATTTGATTCTGATTTTGGATGAACTGAGTGTTGGACAACTGAGAGGGGGGTGAATCAGTTATTATTGTTCTTAAACTATTATGCCCATTTTAAAATCTTCATAGAACACTCAATGATGATCACAATGATGCAGAGAAGTAAGCAATAGAATATTAAACATCAATCACACACATGAAGTATACAAAGACATATATTTCCTGAGGAAACCCATAAAGGGAAAAACCTCTTCTTCTTGATATGATAAGTAATCTTTATTTTCTTTACATTATCATACTTATGAGCTCCAACTCCTCTTGAAGCTACAACCTCTGATTTGCATGCTGCAACTTGTTGAGAGCACCAACTCTCTGTTTTCTCTAGCACCCACTAGAAGGAAACACCAACTCCCTGGTTTCTCTAGCACCCACTAGAAGGAAGCACCAACTCCCTAAGTGTTCTAGAACCAACTGGATCAAAGCGCCAACTTCCAGTCACACAATCACCAACCTATATAACAGAGAACAACAATTCTCCCTTGCACCACCCTGACACCCTTGTATTTATGGCTGCAACTAGATGGAAGCTACAACTCCCTATGTTCAAGCAACCACTTGAAACTCTAAGGACACCAGTCCTCCCTAGCACCTCCCTTCCACCTTGAAATATAAATCTTTTCTTTCTTGAATTTATTATAGTGATACAACATTTATCTATGGCTTACCAGTCTCATCAGCTACACTGCTCTGCTCTCCTTGCATCAATGTCTCTCTCTCCTTGCATCTGCTACACTTTTTTTTCTTCTCTCAGATATGCCTTTATGTTCCTTGCTTCTTCTGCGCTTCAATGCATGCATCACTTGACGACATCCCTACATTACTTCTCTGTTCTGCATGCCTTTTTTTTTTCGTCGAGTCATCTCTTGATCATCATGGAAACCCTTCATCTTCTTTGGCGGTTCGCCCCATATGTTCATCATTAGTGAGCGTTATGCTAAGATTCCTTAGCTTCTTTGGTAGTTGAAACTCTGCGTCTTCTCTGTCACAATTGAGCTTATCCTCTCTATTACAGTTACAATCTTCGATCTTTTTTACATCTGTCAATCAACTCTATGTTGAGTCTTTATTCCACTGGCAGTTACCTCAAGACTCTTCAACTTCTCTGGCGATCACCCTAAGATTCTTCAAATTCTCTGGTAGATGCAATCAGTCATTCTCTGCAGTTACAATCAGTCCGTCTCTAGCAGTTACTAAGAGAACCTCCACGCACTCATGTCTTTGGTGCCTTTTTTCCCTCTTTGAGAAATCTACACAGTGGGTGCTAGCTCTTCTTACTAAGCCCCTACCTTCCACATGATCACGGCTGTGACCAGAAGCCTATCCAACAAGTGCTTCGTGATTTCGCATTTCGGGATATCCAGCCGCGAGTTGCCTTGATCTTCCCAACTCATGAAACTCTGAAATGGAGCCTAGCATTGCTAGATCCTTCTCCAATCTTCCGCTGATTAGACCACAGGCTATGACCACTCACTAATCAAAAGGGCACTTCACGGTTCCGATGATCACCAAAGTGGAGCCTAGAGACATGCTAGATCCTCCCTTAACTTTTAAGTTTTCGTTGATGTGACCTTTCGTTGTGACCATGGGACAAATATTTCGAGCGCTTTGTAATTTCGCGTTTCGAGACTTCACGTCTTGTCTCCCTAGATAATCAACGATCCAGATCTCTCCTCGATCCGATGGCTTAGATCAAGTCGCGATTTTGGGTTTCGCGACTTTGGGAGTCTCCTCACCTCCATTCTTTCGATACCCGAAATAGCGATGGTGTTAGATCGATGGTCTAGATCTTTTTCTTCAATCAATGGTTGTGAACAAGTCATGATTTCGTGTTTCGTGATATCTGCGGACTGCTCGACATAGTTCTCCTGATTCACGATTTGTGAATCTGCTCATCTGCTGCCACATGTCTTCCTTGATGATGGATGGTCCCCCTGCTTTCGAAACTTTGTAGGCCCACTTCACCTTGCACTTAAAGGTCGTGCACATTCTTTTGGATCCAACGACGGTCGGTCTGTTAAGCCCTAATATTGGATCATTACCCATTAATTAGCGCATATTATATTAGTAATGTTATTTTATTTATGTCGGCTTTAGGCCATTAGTTGTAATTATACCTCCTAGTCTCCTATATATACCAAGGAGACTTTCATTTTGAATCATCTTGTACTTGAACATTTAAGTGGGGTAAGAGGAGGTTGCCCCCTCGAAGAGGCTTATTATCTAAAATTATCTCTTTTTCAAGGTGTTGAGTACTTTTTTTGAGGTTTTTCTATGTTATATTGATATTTGGTTCTTAACATATGGTATCAGAGCTCAAGGTCTTGGGGTTTCGCTGCTACATCTGAGACACCTTGGAATTTTCGCTATAAATTTTTTTCTACAACGTTTCAGAAGGAATGTCTTGGAAGATATTTAGTAGACGGATTAAGGTACATTGGGTTCAAATTTTAGCTCCTGAGGCCTTACACTTTCGGAGATACAACTTGTACAAGATAGGGTTTTGGAATCATCCCAAACCGAGTCATTGCAGAGTTTTCGCTATAATTTTTTTTATGAAACATTTCAGACCCTAAAAACTGGAGGATATTCACAGAAATTATTAAGGTATCTGTGTTAAAAATTTCGGCTTCTAGGTCATCTTAAATTTGTAGATACACCCTGTGTAAGATAGGGTACCTGACTAGTCCTATTGACTAGTCTCAAGAAGGTGTTCCAGGTAAAACAATCATAAATTCTTCCCAGAGTATCCAAATTGAGTGGGACTGGTTTCATTGGATCTTGGAGAGTCT
>JASDQU010102686.1:411784-475793 GCA_032191745.1 Picea mariana
ACTCTCAGAAATTACTTCTCGATAGTTTCATCTTCTTTCATCTGTAGTTGTTCAAACTGTACTCTATAGGTTTGAAGCTTGGCATCTTTTAACTTCTTATTACCTTCATAACTGCTAATGAGTTTTTCCCACATGTCTTTGGCAGTTTCTAAATGAATAACTTTTACAAATTCTACTTCTACAAGCCCACTCAGAATAACATTCATAGCCTTAGCGTTGAAGCTGAATTCTAGCTTGTCATCCTTATTAGCTAGTACAATTGGCTTTACATAACCAATCTCTACCACATCCCAGACATCTGCACCTAAAGCCATTATGTAGGTTCTCATCCTAACTTTCCAGAAGGAAAAGTTTGTTCCATTGAACGGGGGGGCCTTATTGGTTGAATTTCCTTCACGACTAGTCATGTTTAAACTCTAGGATCTACCCATAGATAAAAGGAACCAACTCTGATACCAATTGTTGGACAACTGAGAGGGGGGGTGAATCAGTTGTTACTGTGATTAAACTATTATGCCCATTTTAAACTCTTCACAGAACACTCAGTGACGATCACAATGATGCAGAGAAGTAAGCAATAGAATATTAAACATCAATCACACACATGAAGTATACAGAGACATATATTTCCCGAGGAAACCCATAAAGGGAAAAACCTATTCTTCTTGATATGATAAGTAATCTTTATTTTCTTTACATTATCATACTTATGAGCTCCAACTCCTCTTGAGGCTACAACCTCTATTTTGCAAGCTGCAACTTGATGAGAGCACCAACTCTCTATTTTCTCTAGCACCCATTAGAAGGAAGCACCAACTCCCTGGTTTCTCTAGCACCCACTAGAAGGAAGCACCAACTCACTAAGTGTCTAGAACCAACTGAATGGAAGCACCAACTTCCAGTCACACATTCACCAACCTATATAATAGGGAACAACAGTTCTCCCTTGCACCACCCTGCCACCTTGGTATTTATGGCTGCAACCAGATGGAAGCTACAACTCCCTGTGTTCAAGAACCCACTTGAAACTCTAAGAACACCAGTCCTCCCTAGCACCTCCCTTCCACCCTGAAATAGAAATATTTTCTTTCGTGAATTTATTATAGTGATACATCATTTATCTATGGCTTACCAGTCTCATCACTGTTCTGCTACACTGCTCTGCTCTGCTTGCATTAGTGTCTCTCTCTCCTTGTGTCTGTTGTGCTTTCTATTCTTCTCTCAAATATGCCTTTTTATTCCTTACTTCTTCTGTGCTTCAGCGAATGCACCACTCGACAACAACCCTACATTACTTCTCTGTTCTGCATGCATTTTCTTTTTTTTTTTCATCGAGTCATCTCCCGATCATCATGGCAACCCTTCATCTTCTCTGGCAGTTCGCACCATATGTTCATCATCAGTGAGTGTTATGATGAGATTCCTTAGCTTATCTGGAAATTGAAACTCTGCGTCTTCTCTGTCAGAATTGAGCTTATCCTCTCTATTACAATTACAGTCTTCAATCCTTTTTCTATCTGTTAATCGTCTCTATGTTGAGTCTTTATTCCACTGGCAGTTACCTCAAGAATCTTTAGCTTCTATGGTGATCAACCTGAGATTGTTCGAATTCTCTGGTAGATGCAATCAGTCATTCTCTGTAGTTACAATCAGTCTGTCTTTAGAAGTTAGTAAGAGAACCTCCACGCACTCATGTCTTTGGCGCCTTTTTTCCCTCTTTAAGAAATCTACACAGCGGGTGCTATCTCTTCTTACTATGCCCCTACCTTCCACATGATCATGGATATGACCTGACGCCTATCCAACATGCGCTTCATGAATTCACATTTCGGGATATCCCACTATGAGTTGCCTCAATCTTCCCAAATCGTGAAACTCTGAAATTGAGCCTAGTGTTGCTAGTTCCTTCCCTAATCTTTCACTGATTAGACCATAGGCTGTGACCACTCACTAATCAAAAGGGTGCTTCTCAGTTTCGACAATCATCGAAGTGGATCCTAGCGACATGCTCACTCATCCCTTAACTTTTAATTGATGTGACCTTTCGCTGTGACCGTGGGCCAAATATTTCGAGCGCTTTGTAATTTCGTGTTTCGCGACTTCACATCTCGTCTCCCTGGAAAATCAACGGTCCATATCTCTCCTCGATATGACGGCTCATATCAAGTCATGATTTCACGTTTCGCGACTTAGGGAGTCTCCTTACCTCCATTAKCCCGATACCCAAAATAGTGATGATGCTATATCGACGGTCCATATATTTTTCTTTGATCAACGGTTGTGAACAAGTCGTGATTTAACGTTTCGCGATATCTGCGGACTTCTCGATGCAGTTCTCCCGATTCGTGATTATGTGAATCTACTAATCTGCTGCCACATGTCTTCCTTGATGATGGATGGTCCCCCTACTTTTGTGACTTTGTAAGCCCACTTCACCTTGCAATTAAAGGTCCTACACGTTCTTATGGATCCAACGACGGTCAGTCCTAGTGCTTGGATCTTACAAATCAGATCTGTACTCCTCCTCTATGCTTACTTTGGTCACTGGACTCTGATCTAACAAACATCGGGTTTTTCGGATTGGTGATCCAATGACCACTATCGCTCCTCCTCTTGAGCTTATGCATCCTCCCGACTTGGAAGAATTTCTAAGTGTCAAAGGTTCTGAAACCTTTGATCCTTCTACGAGCCTTGATGTATGGGATCTCATCAATGCGTCTCATAATGCTATCTCTCCTGATCTTTGGCAAAATTTTCCCTCGGCCCTAGCGCTTTACGTGCAACTCTGCACTATTCCTCCTGATATTCTCGAGCTTGCTCTTCTAAGTCTTCGTTGTTGTTCTTTTCATGCACACTCTGCCTTTAAACCTACCAACATCGTTGTTGTTCTTTCCATCAATGACAAGCACACTCTGCCTGTAAACATGCCAGCACTGAGTATTCATTTGATCAAACTTCTGAGTTATGAGTGCGTTTGGATCCTGGACTGGCTGGTTGAATTCTTCATTTTTGTTTCCGTCTTGGCATGAGGGAAATGAAAAGGCTCAATCTTTGAGATCATAAGATGTCCCTTAATCTGAGCACTATATTCTCTGGCCTTTTCCATACTTTGAGGCATTTTTTCCTTTAGAATAAAAGTAAACTGTCCTTTGAACACATTCAAGTATAGGGGGAGCACAACTACATCTGACAAACATAATTCATTCAGAATTTGACTGCGTAAGTTGTCAAATCTAGTGTCAAACTCCTTTACTGTTTCATTTTCTTTTCTTTTTATTTGTTTTAATTGCATCAATATCATTTCGTTATCCTTCTTTTCTATCCATCTTTCCTTGAACAACTTAGAGAAATCTTCATAAGATGCCAAGTGGTCATTAGGTAATCCTTTAAACCACTTTCTAAAATATTCATCAAGAGACATAACTAATATATTCATCATGACATTTTCATGTTCTATACCATTGTCTTCCATGGCCACACCAATAACTTCAAGGTTCTCTTCAGGTGTGATAACATTGTTCCTGGTGAACTTTGGAAATCATTTGTGAGACTCTTTGGGCATTGTATTGGGACACCCAGGGATGGTGGTCAGATTCAAATGCTTGTAAAGGCTACCAAACCAATAGTGAGCCATTGAGGCAATGGGAACATTACCTTGAAACAAGGTKTTGACAACTGGGGAATTATGAGGAAGCCTTCTTCGGTAAACCTTGGAAGGATTGAATATTCCTTGGGGAAGGGGTTTAAGGAGAGGTAGATTMTTAGGTTACGGAGTTGTCATATGATCTTAGAAAGTTCATCGAATGGGAAGAGGGAACTTCCCTCAGGTGGAGTTTCCAGACAAGTTAGGGAAAGGCTTTGGGATAACTTTCCAAGTGGCATTAAGGGTTGTAAAGGATTCAAAATCCTCCCTAGAAACAAYGCCAAAATTTTGTTGCATAGATTGTAGTTTGGGAAAATCCCAACCCAAACCACAAAGGTGTGTACATACCCACTATCACCTTAGATAAACACTCCCCTCAATTTAGTGATGATAAAATCACCACAAGGGGGGAATCCTAAGTGAACCTAGGGGGATTGCAATGGAAAGTGAAAAGAGATGAAGGATTCCCCTATAGGTCAAGTTCAAGAGTGGAAATGAGGCTTAAGAATGAGTCTCGTGATATGGTAAGTGGTTTCCATTTTCTTGTCATAGTATCACTTAGTTAAGTATTTATTTTGAAAATACCTCTTGAATTCCCTCGAAGTAACATTCTTCTCATCAATGTGTTTCACCTGCACAAATTGGTCCAACCACATTGATGATTTTCCCTTGAGATGATAGATGGAAATTCTTCCTTCTGCATGTGAAGAGTAATTATGCAATTGGAAATACTTCCCCATGCCTAGCAACCATGTATCTGCATCCTCATCCTTCTTGTGCTCTGCATCAAATGTCAAAGGTTTGACTTTGTTTATTTCTCCTTGTAGCTCATCCACCCCATACCTCCTCTTATGTTTTCTGACATGGGATGGACTTGAACTAATTTGTTCTCTCCTAGTGGAATGCCTTCAAGAGTGATGGTGATGTCTTCCGACACTTCTTGTTCTTCTCCTCTCATCATGAGACCCGTGACTCCCTGATATGCTTGACTCAGTCTCCTTATCCATATTCTTCTCTATTTTGTCCAAGCCTGGCCTTAAATTGATGTTGAATCCCTCCTGTTGTTCCTTGGCTTTCATAAGCCTCTCATTATCAAGTTTATAACTTCGAACATCCTTTTGCAAACTTTTTATGGTCTCTACCAAGTTCTTGCTTTCTTCCTTGCCTTCTCCATGCCCATTTGAATTTGTACCTTCATTACCTATATTGACATACATCCCTCTGATCTCATATTCATGGATGTATGCCCCATGTGCATCTTCCATGATTCCAAAATCTATGTTGATCCTTATATGATCTAATTGTTGTTAACTCTACAAAATGTGCAACCAACAAAACTTGTTAGGCTAAATAATTTAACAAAATTCATGAAATTATGTACAATTCGGGTTCAATAATGCATCATAATTATTTCTTCTGATTTCTTGTAAAATTGGCTTCCCAGATCAATTTTTTTGGTGAATATTTATACTCTACTTTCCAATACCTTTCCAATGCCTTCTTTCGTGCTCAATTCCGAGTCTTGAGCAGAAAGTTATGGTCATTTGAAAATTGTCCATTAATCCTTCTGTTCATACTTCAACTAGGTGAAAATCTGAATTGTAATTATGAATTTTGCACCTGTTCCATTGGATTTTTGGTAGGATCTCAATTGGGTTTCTTCATATACATATTTTGAACAATCTGTCCATATTTCACCTCTTTCTGGGTTCTGGGCTGCTAGATATAGCATGTTGAAGTTTCATGCCAATTAGTGTTTTTAGCCTTGAATGCTACATGTACCTTATATTCCCTCTTAAACATTTTTAACATCCCCAAAATTTTAATTCAGTGCCATTAATGTGTTCTATGGTTCAATATCTTTCCATAGACTACTTATGTGCCTCAATCTGTGAATGAATTTGGAAAAACTTGTACCATGATTGTCAACCAGCTGCGATTTAGAGTAACATAGGTTGAATTTGTGTTTATTGGAGTGAAATTGAACAAATTTCATGGTTGTAGAATGTCCGCGGTGGAAATTGGGAGAAAATTAGGAAAAATCCTCAATTTCTGCAACAGAATTCATGAAGAATTGATGCGTAGAAAAATAAGGTTCACAGGTGTGCACACTAAAAAAAATCGACGATGTATAGTACAGATCTTTTGATGTGTGGAAAATAATGGTGCGCAGGCGTGCACACTCAAATTGGGCGTTGTGCAGTGCAGAGTTGGTAATGCGTGAAAAATAAGGGTGTGCGGGTGTGTGTACTTAAAATTGGTGTTGTGCAGTGCAGAGTTGGTAATGCGCAAAAAATAAGGGTGCGCGGGTGTGCACACTTAAATTTGGCGTTGTGCGGTACATAGCTAGTAATGTGGGAAAAAATATGGTGCGTGGATGTGTGCACTTAACTATGGTACTACACAAAGTAAAGCTGGTGCGGATTGGGTGGTGCATGCATAATATTTGCACACGCAGTATGTGCATTGAGTATTGGTAGAACACAAAGGAAATTTGTTGTTGCACGCGAAATATTGGTGTGCATTGTGTGCATGTTGAATAT
The DNA here is from genome assembly GCA_032191745.1 of Picea mariana. Classification (NCBI taxonomy): domain Eukaryota; kingdom Viridiplantae; phylum Streptophyta; class Pinopsida; order Pinales; family Pinaceae; genus Picea; species Picea mariana. The sequence goes on from JASDQU010102686.1 coordinate 417,971, forward strand.
TCACAACGCTTGAAGGCTTAATTAATGGTGCGCGGGGAGTACCAGTGCGCGATGTGAGTGCACTAAACCTTGGCATTGTGCGGCACAAAGAGTGAAATACACGTGGAATATTAGCATGCGACACAAAATTTACGCACATTAGGTATTAGTGCATGAAACAAAATTTTTGCACAGTATATATTGGTGCGCAGCACAAAAGTAGTGTGCACCAGATATTGGTGCAACAGAGAAGTGGTCCACATTGGTTATAGGTGTGTGGTGCATGTGCTACCTTATGGCGTTGTTTCGCATGCTAAATATGGTTGTACGTTTTCAAATTGGTGCAAGCAAAGCCTTTTGGATGGTCTACAACAACAGAAAACCTATGATTTTCTACGACATTTTATATTGTTTGAAGGTCATCTTTTTGCAACGTGTTTTTGAGGCCATAAATAGTGTTTTTTAGCTACTCGAATACCATCAGAATAAAGTGTACCACTCTGTCTTTTTAGCTCAAATAAAATATCTCATAGAGATATTTCTAATGGTGTAAACCATTCATCAAACAGAACTTTTATGAGGAAGTTACAGGTCAAACAGTGGAGGGTAAATTTTAAGACCCAATTAACTTTTGAGGACCATAACGTTTTGCTCTGAAATCAGATTGAGGCACATAAGTAGTCTATGGAAAGATATTGAACCATAGAACACATTAATGGCACTGAATTAAAATTTTGGGGATGTTAAAAATGTTTAAGAGGGAATATAAGGTACATGTAGCCAACCAAAACTTTGAACTTTGATACCAAATTTAAACATATAAATACTCTGCAAATACACATATTTGTACAAAATAATGACATAAATACATATGAAACATACACAGGAAAAAACCATAAAAAAAAAAACGCATAAATAATAACACAACACATAAGTTAACACATAATTAACACTTATCTTTGATAAAAATATCACCAACTGTGTGCAGACCTTCCCCGTTCCTCCCAGCCTTAGATCACACTGCTCATAACTCTCAACAGTGTGTCACCCCCAAGTTGGGGCTAAACTCCTCTCGAGTAAAGGAATTCCTAACCAGGCTGATGTATCTCAGACAACATGAAAACTGAGTCACAGGTGCCAACTCAAATTAACATCCTACAATCCCTCATTCCCCACATTCTTGTCCCACCCCGGGAAGTGTTCCCCTTCTCTGCTAAAAAATCCTTCGACTGCCTCACTTCCCTTCCGGGGCTTCAACAACAGGTCAAACAGGAATTCTCAGAGCCCTATAGTACAATTTGAAACCTTCGGGACTCAATTCCCAACAATTCTCTCACCTAGAGAGAATTACTCATGGGCATGACAACCCGCCTCATCAATATCACATGGGCCTGACAACCCGCTTCTTCAGTATCCCACGGGCCTGACAACCCACTTCTTTAGTCCAGTTCCTAAGCTAACCCAAGTACAGGTACAAGTATAGTAGAAACAAGGTACGGATGACAGTCAAGTGAGTGAATAAGTGAAGGAATGATAAGGGAATGATGGAAAATGAACTAAGTCCAAACTACATGTATGCATGTTCTCAACTTGACACTTGTCATGTTAAGAACTACCTTGGGCCCACCTGTCCCATTCCTTAGAACTTAGGGTAAAATAATTAATTATGTTTTATAATTTAAGGAATATTATTATAATTTCCTTTGGGTTAATCCCCCTTAACTTAACGTTTATCCCCCCTTTCCCTAACTAGTGGATTTTTGTCCCCCCATACTCTTTTACACGGTTGGTCTGCTGCAATGATGTGTTTTCATTAATATTTGCATGTGATTACATTTACATTTTTAGTACCGACACACTTCCCTTTTTGTATTCAGGCTCACCAGTCTAAAAAACACAACATATACATAAAGGCTCTTTGGCCCCAAAATCATGCACTTAAGTTGTTGCACCCGATATCCTGGAATGTGCGCACTACTTCTTTTAGTGCGTGGCACATGTGTGCACTAGACTATGGAATGTGTGCACCGAACTAATCCCAAAGCTTAATATAGACTGCTCACTAGCTTATATACATATGTACATTCATATTTACATTGACAATTGGGGTTCGACCTAGGGGTATTACAACGCTAGCCTTTTTTCCTCCAGTAAACAAGTATTCCATCCAAAATCATCAAGAGAGAGATAGAGAAAATTTCCCAAGTAGGGAAGAAATTTCAGCCAAGAGAGTATGCAATTCTCAAGTCATGATGATGAAATGAAAGTGAGGCGACCTGTATTTATATGAGGTCACCTAAAACCAATTTTTCCACTTTAAAATATCAACAACAAATTAAAAGGAGGTCGACCTCCTCTATTTTCCTTTTATAACTTAAAAACATAAAATTACATAAATTAAAACGCTTAGAAGGGTGATGTCATGCCCTAGAGGGTGACACTAGGCCTCAAAATGAGACGTTGATCCTCCAAAGGCCACGTGTCACCTCGTCATATGCTAGAGTGACTAGTGATGCATCTCTCTCCATCAAATCACATCACATCACCACCATAATCATCAAACCCCATTATAACCCCATCATCAAAGGCAATGTCAAGGGATAGAGTTTGACGTCTTAGGCCTCCCAAGGCCCATGTTTAGGTGCAAGGGGCCACCATGTCATGGTCACATTTTTTCCAAACGCCTCCAAAGGAAACATTCTTCTTATCAAGTGTGCAATGAGTGGGGGCACATCATCCATCCTATGGGATTCAAGTCCCTATGAAGGTCAAAGTGACCTAGTTCCTCCATGGAAAAGCTTTCATCTAGCAAGGTTTTACAAAGACAAACAAGTACGCCCTCCAAGGGTCCAAAAGTCACATGTATCATGCCAAGTAAGACATATTTAATAAAATAACCACCCAAACATGTGCATAAAATCCTCCCTTTTCAAATTAAACAAATGCTCAAAGACCTTATACAACTTGCCAAATTTAAGTATGGGAGCGCTGTCATGGTTCCCTATTGGGTAGATCAAGTCAATGAGTGTTTCCCAAGAAGACCCCCTCTAAGTCATGTAAAATAATATGACGTGGATGGGGATATACTTTATGGCATGGGGTTTCTTGACATACAAGAGCTCATATTGTCTCATTTATGGGTGCCTTTGTAGAGGGTGTGTTGCATCCTCGTTTGCAATGCAACCTTTTTTCAAACCCTTTATTTGACATTAATTGATTATTGTCCTAACATTGAGTAATATGTGCAATGTAAAGCAAATAGAACTGCAATTCCACTTGAAGCTAGGAACACATTGAGTGTCATGTGCAAGGAAAGTAAGAGATGCCGCAAATGCATTCCCTCAACAAGTGAGACATTTATTAATTATCTGTTTTATTTTGCAGTACTTTGATTTTTACGGAGAAACGTTTCATTTATCTAGGGACCTTTGGGTCAGAATCTAGAGGATAATACATGGATTTTATCTTTTTCCATCTAAAAACCCTATGGGCCTTTATCCCCTTTTCCCCATGAAATGAGGTACAAGCCCTTCTTGGGTCAATAAGCCTGAAAACCTAAAATATGAGGGGTCAGAGTGGAATAAGTGTGAAAAGTGGCAAGTATGGATGGAAATGGTACAATGACCCTTCAAGGAGACCCCATATTAGCAACCCTTTTCCCGAGGGTGACCCACTTACTAGGACAACATGCCAACAACCAAGGTGAAATGAGGAAAAAGACATAGTTTCCACGCAAATGTTTTCAAAATCAAGAAAGTAACTTTTGCAACATGTCAAATGATTCAATTATTAAAATGACACTTACCATGAGATCAGACTTGTTACCTCATGGAACAATACTTGTTTTCCTCTGTGGGCCAATCTGGTGTGGTGGACATAGTTGTTATCGATCAATGGTGATGTGTGCTAAGTGGAGAGGCTCTATCCATTCATCCAACTCTCGGCACTCGATGTCTTCAACCTGCGGGCCTCGATACATAATCTCCTTAGTTACCCCTAGAAAGTGGGGTTAACAAGCCTTATTACATTCATTATCCCCTTGGGTACCTTCTTAGGTACCCTATATTATCCTCCCTGGGTACATAACATTCCATCTCACTTCACATGTTTCATCCTTAAAACATGAGTGAAARGTAAATAATATGATCTATTAAGCAATGTAATCAGTCGATACCAAGCACAAGCATCCATCCTTTCCTTCATGATTGTTGTTTCTCCAAGTGGTGTGGGTGGCGATATATAACAAMCTTGGCGACCAAATCTTACTTATTTGACTCTTAAACATGTGGTTCCTTTGAGTCATTTAGCTTGATAGCTTATCCTCCCTTTTTATGCCTTTTCTAGGGATTTTCTTCAGGTGCTTATGTAGGCTCTTCTTCTAATTCAACCACAAACTCTTTATTTGATGTGTTAGAAGGTATGGCAATTAGCTTCCATGTAGGGAATTCTTCAGGGGCTCCCTTGGGCCCTTTTTGTTTAGTAAGAGAAATATCCTGCAACAAAATTTTGTTTTTCTTATACCAAAGTTTCAAAAACTTCTTTTTCATATTAATATTAACTATACCAACTGAACTCATCCAAGGATATCCCAAAACAATATCCACATCATCCATATCTATAACATGAAATCTGAATGCAACACATATTTATCCATGGTAATCTTGAAATCTTTAAAAATTTAAAAATTATCACCTTCAACTTGTGTTGTTTGCATATACTTTGTGGGGGCTAGAAACCTTTTAGATAAGTTAACATTAATAAAATTATGTTTGATACTAGGATTTATAAAAATGATGGAATTCTCTCATTGAATCCATCCGTGATCCTGTAGTAAGAAGTTTCTGCATTAAATAAATCCTTATTGTTTTTTTTATCCTTCTTCACCACATGAGACCACCTATTTAAAAGTACTTGTTCATATGCTCCATCATATAGTTTCATTATCTTGTTAAAAGTCAAATTACCACCACCATATGGAAACATCTTCTTTGAAATCATAGTGTAGACAAGCTTTCCACATCTTTATCGATAATGACTTTTGGTACTTTATGAATTCTTCAATGCTAGGACCATCATATTTTCCTAATAAAAAAATCCTCCTTTGTGTGGTTAGGGTTTAATGAAGTTAATTAAAAATGATCATAACTTTTGTGATGCTTCTTTGACTGGTTATTATGAAATTCCACAACCACTATGTGATGCAGGGGCATCTTAGCACAATTCATCCAATTGACCCTAGGGGTCAATTTCATTTACTAAATAGGGCTGGACCTCTTAATTTTACTTCAATTGTAATAATTTGTTAAGAATTCCTCTAGAAGGCGTCGAGATGATTTGGTTAGTTAGACTAGGTGTCAATTTGTTTCATTAATTTAGGAAATTGAGGATTTTTTGAGATTTAATTGGGATCTGGTTGCTAGATCCATTTGAGGGATTCTTGAACTATTTTATTGTGGAACTCTTTTGAATTAGGGTTAGATGGATTGATTGTATTGTATGATAGGGTGAGTGAAAATGTGACTGTGAAGGTGAGTGTGTTGAGCAGAGGAGTGAATTTGTGTGGAAGAGAGCTTTGAGACAATATTAAGTTTGTATCATTCTATCTCGTTAAAGAAGAAAAAAATTGTGTGTGTGGATTGAATTGAATTTCGTTGTAATTTTGTGTCGATTCTCCTCTATAACATACTCTTTAAAATTTCTATATAAGGATTCCAAGATCAAAGAGAACCCTTAATTTCATTGTAGGTTTAAATTCCAAGGTCGAGTCCAAGAACTATTCATATAGAGAAGCAAGGTTACAAAGCTTATGTGTAATTGAATCAACGATAATTGTTAATCGTTGATCAAGTGAAACGATCAATGATTGTTAATCATTGGATCGTGTCGATCATCATATATGTATAGTGTAGATCTAAACGGTGGAGATATTACATTGCATATCAACATGCGAGCAGGTTAATCGAACCTTACTTATGCGAATTAAAAAACTTCATGGATTTACCTTTCCACGTGTCTGCCTGGAGTTCCATCGCATTTTGGAGGGGCGATATTAAAACCCACTTTACGATTTGTGAAAGGACTTTCAGATAAGATTTTTCTTATAGGCTTGGTCATAAGAAAAAAGGAATTAAGCTGAGGGGGCTTAATACTACAACTCTACACACAATTATTTGGAACATATTTGAGTTGCCTCTAAAACTATTATATAGAGAGGGTTAAAAAGGAAAGGGCCTCGATTACATAATTAGGATTTTATATAGAAAGAGAACTAGAAAGGATACTTATAGATCCTTGAGGAAAGAGTTAAAAATTGGTCCATTAGGGCCATCATTTTGGTATCAGATCAGAAATAGGTTCTTCATTTGAGTTCACGAAAACATGCCACCACGAAGAGGAAAAGGAGATAATGTTGGAGGAATACCTACAACAAATGCAACTCTATTGAAAAAAATAAGATATATTAGAATAAGGATGGAGGCTATGGAGACAACCCAAAGAAGAGAACCAAATGTTGGAGGTATCAGTGATGAAGAAGAATCCTCTAATGAGGAATCAGAGGAAGTAACTGAAGAAAAAAAAGTTTTGAGGATGCTTGTGAAGGCTGGTGGAAAACCAAAGGTAGAGTTCCCATGTATGAAGGGAATTTGAATGTGGAAGAACTAATGGATTGGATTAACACCATGGAAAATTATTTTGATTTTGAAGAGACTGAAAACAAGAAGAAAGTGAAGTATGCAACAACCAGGCTGAAGGGACATGCAACCATATGGTGGGATGAAGTGCAGCCATACATGGAAAGAAAAGGTAAGTCCAAGATTAAGAATTGGGACAAAATGGTGAGGAAAATTAAGATAAAGTTTATGCCAAAGGATTACTAGATAAACCTCTTTAGACAACTGCATAATTTGAGACAAAAGGGTATGATAGTCAAAGAGTACACAAAGGAGTTTTACAGACTAAGCATTAGAGTTGGACATATAGAGGAAGATGTGAAAAAAGTATCTAGATATATAAATGGTTTAATATGTGATATTCAAGATGAGATAAGTCTGCTGAATCTCAAGATTGTTGAAGATGTTTACCAGGCAGCTTTAAGAGCATAAGAGAAGTTGGTAAGGAAGAAAAACCAAAGACATAGTGGGAAAAGTCCAACAAGAGGAAGATGATCTTCTAACAATGGAAGATTCTAGACTTTTAAGAGTGAATCATAGAGTTCTAGTAGCCAATCACCATAGCGAGGGGACTCTAGAGGAAGAATATTTGGCTCTAGAGGAAGGGGCAAAGGAAGAGAAATCAAATGTTACACATGTGGAGAGTTAGGACACATGTCTTGGAACTGTCCTAAAAATAAATCAGCAAATCAGATGAATGTAAATATTGCATAGGCTAAAGAAGAACCAAATAATTCAGTGGGAAAATAAGAACCTCCTAAGGATTAGGAGTCTTTGATGTTAAAAAGGGTCTTGGTTAAAGAGGAGAAATAGATAAGTGAACTAGCAAAAAGGAAGAGTTTGTTTATGATTGTGTGCAAGTCCAAAGGAAAGTGTTGCAAAGTGGTAATTGATAGTGGAAGTACATATAATTTGGTCTCCACAGAGATGGTAGAGAAGTTGGGATTGAAGAATATGGCACATCACACTCCCTATAGAGTGTCTTGGTTGCACAAGGGACATCATCTCTTAGTAAATGAGCAGTGTATGGTGGAGATTGAGATTGGTACTTACAGTGATGTGATACTATATGACATAATTCCTATGGATGTCTACCATATTCTATTAGGAAGGCCATCCATGATGGAAGGAGGAATCCTATTCCTTAGAGAAGGATGGAAAGAAGCACGTGATTTTACCTTTGAAGGATGAAGAAACCAAAAATGAACTTGGACCTAGTATATTGTTGATGCRTGGGAAGGAATTGCTACAAAAGGTGAAGAAGAATGAAGAACTACATTTTTCTCTAATTGGAAAACCAAAAGTAATACTCACCTCTACAAACCTTGATGATATGCCTATTGAAATTAAAACTATGCTTGATGAATTTGCTGATATCATAGTAGATGAGTTACCCAATGCTTTAMCTCCTATGAGAAGTATCAGTCATCATATTGATCTAATACTTGGGGTAAGTTTTCCTTACAAAGAAACTTATAGGMTAACTCCTCAAGAGAATGAAAAGATAAGAAGGAAGGTGCAAGAATTGTTAGATAAAGGATCGGTGAAGGAAATCTTGAGTCCATGTGCAGTGCCAACATTGCTCAACCCAAAGAAGGAAGGTGGATGGTGTATGTGCACCGATTCCAGAGCCATCAACAAGATAACCATCAGGTACAAATTTCCATTACCCCACATAGATGATTTAATGGGCTGGTTGAATGGTTCAAAATATTTTTCGAAAATTGATTTAAAGAGTGGTTATCACCAAATAAGAATTAGAGAGGGGGATGAATGGGAAAATACATTTAATACAAACAATGGATTGTATGAATGGATGGTGATTCCCTTTGGGCTCACAAATGCACTTGGCACGTTCTTGAGGTTAATGAATGAGGTCTTGAAGGAATATATGGGAAAATTTGTGATAGTCTACCTTGATGATATTTTGATTTATAGTCAGACTAAAGAAGAACACCTAAAGCATGTCAATATGGTTTTGAGCACCCTGCAAAAGGAAAAGTTGTTGATAAATATGAAGAATTGCATCTTCGTGAAGAGGGAGATGATATATTTGGGATTTGTAGTCTTTGAAGAAGTACTGAAAATGGATCCAAAAAAAGTTTAGGCAATTGTAAATTGGCCAACTCCGAGAATTTTTCATGAACTTGCAAGTTTTTATAGAAACTTCATTAGATGTTTTAGTCAGATATGTGTACCTATTATAGAGACTATTAAAGAAAGCAAGCAACCCTTTAGATGGACAGAGAAAACATACATAAATTTTAAACTTTTGAAGAAAAAGATTACTGAAAAGCTTGTGTTAGCTTTGCCAAGTTTTGATAAGACTTTTCCAGGTTGAGACTGATGCTAGTGGGACTACAATAGGAGTTGTATTGAGTCAGGGACAAAGACCAATAGCATATTTTAGTGAAGAATTAAATGAAGAAAAACAAAAATATTCTTCTTATGATAAAGAGTTTTATGCAATTATCCAAGAACTTAAGAAATGGAGACACTATCTAATGCCTAAGGAGTTTGTGTTATACACTGACAATCATGCACTACAGTTTATAAGTAGTCAACCTAAGTTGAACCAAAAACATGCTAAGTGGGTTGAATTTCTACGGAGTTTAACTTTTGTGATTAAGCACACAAGTGGTAAATCTAATAAGGTTATTTATGCTTTGAGTAGGATAAATTTGATTTTGCAAGAATTTAAATTCAACACCTTAGGATTTGATGAATTGATTTCAATGTGTAAGGAAGATGTAGAGTTTCAAGATATTTATGCAGCTTGTGAGAATCATGTTTCCAGTAACAGAAGTCAGTGGTTGGACTACATGCTACAAGAGGGGTTGTTGATTAAAAATAGTAAGCTATGCATACCCAAGTGCTCAATGAGGGAAAATATGATTAAGGAAAAACACAGTGGAGGACTGACAGGGAATTTTGTATAGGATAAGATATATGCTCAAGTAAGTGCCTTCTATTATTGGCTAGGTATGCAGAAGGATGTGAAGAAATTTTTGGAGAAGTGTAGGATATGTCAACATGCAAAGGGGAGATCTCAAAACAAAGTATTGTATCATCTGTTTCCCATCCCAAGCAAACCATAGGATTCCATCAACATGGATTTTGTTTTGGGATTACCCAAAATCAAAATGGGAAATGATTCTATCTATGTTGTGGTAGACATATTTTCCAAAATGGATCATTTTATTTCTTGTAAAAATACTAGTGATGCAACTAACATTGCCAATTTTATTATATATATATATATATATATATATATATATATTTATTTATTTATTTATTTTTATTCAGAAATAGTACGGTTGCATGGTCTACCTATCAGTATTGTCTCTGACTGAGACACAAAGTTTGTTGGTCATTTTTGGAGAACCCTATGGAATAAATTGGTTACTAATCTCAATTTTAGCTCGGCCTATCATCCACATAATGATGGCCAGAATGAAGTAGTAAATATGAGCTTGGGGAACATATTGAGGAGTCTTGTATATGAAAATTCTAAACAGTTGGATATGATATTAGCTCAGGCCGAATTTTATTATAATGACTCTCCCAATAGGAGAATTGGGATGGTCCCATTCCATATTGTCTATGGAATGCACCCAAGGAGAGTGTATGAACTCAAACATTTGGGAAAAAAAAAGTTAAGGAGTGTAAATGGTGAAGACTTTGTAGTAAGTATACAAGAGCTGCAAGAAAATGTTAATAAAAAGTTGCAGGAAAGCAGTGGTAAGTATAATAAAGAGAAGACTTGAGAAGGAGGCAAGTGGACTTCCAAGTTGGTGATTTGGTCATGGTGTATTTGAGGAAGGAATGATTTCCTGTAGGGACTTACAACAAGTTAAAATTGAAGAAGATTGGGCCTTATAGGATATTAAGAAAATTTTTGGCAAATGCATATGAGATAGAGTTACCAGGTGATATTAGAATTTCTCCCATATTCAATGTAGCAAACTTGTATCCCTTCAAGGAATCAAAGAATGTTCCAACAAATGCAACAGTAAGTTATGAAAATCATGACATATAATGGGAAGAACAATTACCTAAAAGGATGCAGCATGAGATTGAGGAAATTTTGGATAAAAGAGATAAGGAGAACCAAGGGTAAGGAGTATTTTCAGTATTTGGTCAAATGGAAACAACTGCCAATTGAGGATGCTACTTGGATGAAAACAATAGAGATCTCCAAGTATAATGTGGATCTTGAAAACTTGATGAACCATTCTTTTCTTCCCCGGGAGTCTGATGCAAGAGCATCTGAGCAAAATTCATCCAATTGACCCCAGGGGTCAATTTCATTTACCAAAGAGGGTTGGTCCTCTTAATTTTACTTCAATTGTAATATTTTTTTAAGAATGCCTCTAGAAGGAATCGAGAATATTTGGTCAGTTAGACTAGGTGTGAGTTTGTTTCATTAATTTAGGAAATTGAGGATTTGTTGAGATTTAATTGGGATCTGGTTGTTAGATCCATTCGAAGGCTTGTTGAACTATTTTATTATGGAACTGTTCTCAATTAGGGTTAGATGGATTGATTGTATTGTATGATAGGGTGAGTGACAATGTGACTATGAAGGTGAGTGTGTTGATAAGAAGAGTGAATTTGTGTGGAAGAGAGCTTTGAGACAATATTAAGTTTGTATCATTCTATCTGGTTAATGAAGAAATGATTTATATGTGTGGATCAAATAGAATTTTGTTGTAATTGTATGTTTATTATCCTATGTATCATACTCCTTAAATTTTCTATATAAGGATTCAAGGATCAAAGAGAACCCTTAATTTCGTTGTAGTTTTGAATTGTAGGGTCAAGTCCAAGAACTATTCGTATAGAGAAGCAAGGTTACAGAGCTTCTATGTAATTGAATCAATGATAATTGTTAATTGTTGATCAAGTGAAATGATCAATGATTTTTAATCATTGGATTGTATTGATCTTCATATCTGTACAATGTATATGTGAATGGTGGAGATATTACATCACATATCAACATGCGAGAATGTTAATCGAACCTTACCTATGCGAATTCGAAAACCTCGTGGATTTACCTTTCCACGTGTCGGCATGGAGTTCTATCACATTTTGGAAGGGCGGTATTAAAACCCACTTAAATATTTGTGAAAGATGTTTCAGATAATCCTTTAGTTATAGGCCTAGTCACAATAAAAAGGAATTAAGCCGAGGGGGCTTAATACTACAACTATGCACAAAATCATTTGGAACAGATTTGGGTTGCCTCTAAAAATATTATACAAAGAGGGTTAAAAAGGAAAGGGCCTTGATTACAAAATTGGAAATTTTGTACACAAAGAGAACTAGAAAGGATACCTAGAGATCCTTGAGGAAAGAGTGAAAAATTGGTCCATCAGGGTCATCACTATGCATCCATTGGCACTAGTTTGACTGAAATATGGGCATTCTATCAAAATATATTTGATTTTCAATGTGCATGGCCATCACCAGAAAAACCCTAAAACCACTGATTTTAAATATTTGATAATCGAGTTCCCAGACTCTAATTTGGATGATTTGTTTTTGGAATATCGGGTGATTTTTTGAGAGGAATTCAATCTACAACTAGATTCTTCAAATCCTACACAAAGTTTCATAAATCAATTTGAATTTTGTTGTCCTATTTTTCCCTTGAATGTAATGGACCCGGGGGAGATAATATGGGATACTTAAGGAGGTACCCAAGTGGATAATAATTGTAATGTGACCATACTCATGGAATAGGCCCACTTGGTAGTTGATGATAAATAGGCCCACTAGATAGTTAGATGAAATAATACAATAATAAGGGGTCGTTGGCATAGACCCCTAGTAATACTCATGAGAAAATATAAATACACGAATATCATTATATTGGATATGTTGGATGTATGGTATTGTAAAAATCATGGCTTGTGGAGTGGTTCCTTCCATAAGGAGTACTTTATGGTGTTAACCTACCTTAATAGTTCTTATATATATTATTTGTTGTTTGTGGTGTAAATGTTTTGGTATTTTTGAAGTTAAGGGTTTATTCTCAAGATTAATGGTTTATTTGATCTCATATCTATCAAGGTTTACTACAAATGGTATTAGAACTATTTATTATGCATGAAGTGGATAATTTTTTTATTTTTATTTTTTCATATTTTTCCCAGGAAAAAGAGGATGGAAACATTCAGATTGATTTCTGAATTTTTTTTTGTAGAATATGAAGAAACCACATGTAGTTTTGAGTTCCCCTTGAAAAAATACCCAAGTTAAAAAAAAAAGTCCAAAATGGAGTCGAAGAAGTGGAGTTATTTTTGATTTAAAATTAGTGGTTTTAAAGTTTTTCCAATGATGTCCATGCATGTTGAAAATCATGTATCTTTTGATAAAGTGCCCAGATTTCAGTGAAACTAGTGTCAATAGATCTAATGTTACCTTTTCATTTCATAATTTTGGTCATAGTATCCAATTCAAGAGGCATCATATAAGTTATGATTGTTTTAAATAAGCTACCTTGAACCCTAGCCACACAAATGAACTCTATTGAAAAGTAAGTTATTTATTCAACCCTAGTTCTATTTTTGTGGTTATATCAAGGAGGATGTTTTTTACAAGAAAATATGATAGTTCTAACATTGAAATATTCATAAAGTATTGTTGAGGAAAAGATATAAAATGATCTTACTCAAGAATTTTCATATTTTGCTTGGCTAAAGAAAAATAGACGAGAATGTCACCCTAGGTTTATAGCCATAAAAAATAAAATCCTGACTCACAAGTATCAATTACAAGTGCTTAGGCTAGTCTTTTCACAAATAAAATCTTGCTAGAAAATTCATTTTAATATGATTTTCTGAATATAATAGTTGTTTAAAACAAGTGTAAAGATAGAAGTAAGACACCAAGATGATAATCAAGACATATGAGACATAAAACAATCCTTTATTTCATTCCAATTCACCAAAGAGTCATTTTCTTTACAAAATCTCATACATAAATTTCGGACCAAAGTCAAACTTAGACATCCTCGATGGAACATACAAAAGGACCTTTGACAAAAAACCAAAACTGAACTCTAAAAGATGGATCATCTTGCCACAAATTTTTGCCCACTCGACTCTGCACAATAGTCTTTGTCAGTCATGAAAAATAATTCACAAACAAACAAATCTACACAGATTATCAAAGATAGATCAACACCTCTGAAAAACAAGTGTCTGAATGATGTAATTCAACCCTGAATGTTGTTGTCTTAAATAAGACCCTGCTATCATAAAAGAGAATTAGGCTTGTGATAAATTAAGGAAAGAATGAAAATTGAACTATCTCAACTTAAACTCAAAGATAAAACCTTAGTATGCTTCTCCTTCTATCTTCCTCTTGTTCCTCCCTTTCTTTTTTGCCTTTAAGAAAATTAGAATTGGTTGAAGTAGTTGAATCACCTCATTAGTTAAGTTAACTAAGAACTCAACCAAATTTTTAGTTAAGGTGGGGAAATTAATAAGTCATAATAAGGGTTTTAAATAAATAATAACTAGTAGGTGGGACCCCTTGTAACTCCCATTTAGCTCTTAAGAATTATAACATAACTAGTCAATTAAGAAAGAACAAATCTCCTTGTGACTCCCATCATCACATGCACATTTGGAAATCTATCTCATTTATATTTGACATTGTTTAAAAAAAATTCATTACTCATATATCCAAAAAATAAAACATGCTGKCCAAAAATTTATGAAGTCAACTGTCATAAAAAATAGATAAAATTAAAAAAACTCAAAAGCCATATTTCCCACTCTGAGATGCAATCTTTCCTTGATTGTTGCTKTCACCCYTTTATTTTCCTGAATTTTCCTTTGGTTGCGTCAAGCCTTTAGGCMTAATCTCGTTGATCACGTGAGAACAATCATCCCTCAAATGCATCCGAGAAGACACAGATTTATCAGAGCCATTGGAGGGTGAGGAAGGGGTAGTAGTGGCTTTTCCTTTGTCAAGGGCATRGTGGGCCTTAGTTTTCAACCTTTTTCTAGCACGAGAGAACTGAAATGGTGAGTGAACAAGTGCAGCTTGGAAAATGGGGTTAATAAGTGGGGGAGAAGGTATGGACAAATTGGGCCAGCCACGATGTTGGGGTATTGTCGGATGGACAATCTCTTGCCATCCGTCGTTTTCAGGAACCTCAGGTTGCAATGAGACATGAGGGGGAAAGGGAATACTGGGGGATTTTGGAGCTTGGAAAGGAGGCCTTTTAGGCCTAGGTTGGAATATTCCTTTCCCAATCCAATTGAAAAATCCAGCCTGAAACAACTGGCCTAGCTCTTGTGAGTCAACATCAAAGTGTATGGAGAACCTTGGCCTTCTTGGGCCTCTGTTCCAATTACCTCTCCCTCAGTTGCCTTTTCCATGGCTACCTCGACTGAAAAAATCCATTCTTGCATGCATGATGGATTATCAAATAGTCTTTTAAACAACCATACAAGATAACTCTTTAAAAATATAAAATAGATTTTGGCTTAGCAACATATCAGGCTCATGCAATCCAATCCATAAAAATTGTTCAATTGTCATCAATGAGAAGGGGGTGAACAAAAGGTCCTGAGATATGCAAGGGGCTTGTATTAAAAAAAAATGATAAAACAAGGGGGGGAAACATGGTTACTGCTTAAAGACCACAACAATCAACTGTAATGCAACCAAAAAGAACACCACTGTAATCCAACGACTTTAAATTGTTTCAATACATAATTTTTCTTGTCTGTAATTAATTTTAGAACATGGAGTGAAAAATGAATGTGGGAAGGTGAGGGGATTGTAATTAGCGGAAAGAGAAATAATGGTAGGGAAGGAGAGCGATTACTGTTCATAAAATTAATTCAGTGATCCATAAAACCATTTTGCAAAAGGAAACAAACCAACCAAATGACCAATGAGACCCCAAACAATTATTGTGTGCTGTCCACAACAACCTATAGGGGAGCTCTTCTCCTCTCATTTATCCATTAATATTTTCAAACAATTCCCAAATGCATAAACAATAAACTATTTCCACTCTGTTCAGCATCAAAATCAACCACTGCCCACGAATTATTCCAATCATCAAATACAAACTCAATGTCGTGCTTGATTTTGTCTTTTAATCATTTAAAAATTGAATTGCAACGAAGTTATACTGTCACAACACCAGTTCCTATCACTGCTAAAAATCATGGTATTCATTTAACATATAGAGTGGACAATCGACACCATAATTCATATCCAAATTGCAAGATCCTGACTTGCCATTTAAACACACAGACAACAATCACCACTTCGACTCGTGCTATGTTGTGGGATACAAAAAACCATTCAACCAAACACAAGCGTATTTATGTGACTGTACAAGTCCAATTTTCTTTGAATCTAGACATTCAAAATGCTGGGCTATCCATCCAATACAACGAGGCATCAACAACAAGCCCGATTTTACAACACAAATCGATCAAATTACAACAAGCCATTGTTCAGAAACCTGTGACCTTCTCTAATGGCGCAATCAATTAATATCGATAACAAATATAGTGGATGAAAATGCCATAAACACCCCGATTGCAATAATCATTTGGCCATTAAAAACACACAGTTACAATAATCATTGATTCATGCTATAGGAATGCCACCCATACCAATGCATCAAGCGCGAAGCATCATTGTGCATTAATCAATTAAAAACAATGTTGGGTTATCAATTCAATAAACACAAGGACATCGACTGTGTATTTGATTTAACAACTCATTCCAATTAACCATGTTGATCTTATCCATCCAATTATAACAACAATTGTAGTGACTAGATACCAAAACCAACACCACTGTCATATGATCGACGGGGTGAGCCAATAATCTACTCTGTCGACAACACACCACCAATCCATAACTACCAAAAGTACACCCGACAGGCCATAACAGTCTCCTCTATCAACAATCGGACTTGAGGAAGTAAGGGTTTTCTCTATGGACCAACACAGGGAGGCTAAAGTCGACTCTTCTTTATGGTGAAAACCTCTGAGACCAATGGTGCACACACAAGAAATACCATAATTGACTTCATGGATAGGGTGACAAATCCCGTGATAGGGGAAGCTATGAACAGAGGAGCAAGGCTCCATTTTGGCCTTGTAACGATACTTAGCACACGCAGGGTATAACGCACGTGGCTCTCCCATCCAACCAACTAACAACGCTAAGGTGAGGTAGATCCGAGAAGAAGAAATATAACCCATTGCACGACCAATAGTAGCATGAACAACCCAATTCCCAAGTGAATAATGCGCAGTGACACC
This sequence comes from Picea mariana, assembly GCA_032191745.1. Lineage (NCBI taxonomy): Eukaryota > Viridiplantae > Streptophyta > Pinopsida > Pinales > Pinaceae > Picea > Picea mariana. The sequence continues at coordinate 434,934 of JASDQU010102686.1, forward strand.
ATGCATTTCAAACCCATTAAACCCCATAAAAGCCAAGACTGGGTATGGGTTACGAATGCGTGAAGAAAACTAGTCATTATAGACCAAAGAAACCCTCCAACTAAAACCAATAAGGATGATAGAGAGCTTCCTTGGCTGCTGAAACTCAGGACGACCAACAACACTGTGACTCCAAACATTTTTGCAGTGAAATCCACCAACGATTCATTCCAAAAATATTTTTTTTACATAGTTTCCATACTTAAGGAGAGCGTAAACCCATACATCCGAGCCAATATCTATTTCATAACCAGAGAAAACTCATGGATGGAAACAAAAAATACATACATGTAATCAAACGCACCTTAAAACGCAAGTTGGTCGAGCGGTTCTCCCTCTACTAGAAAACTAGAGCATAACCACACCAACACAATTGAACAATAGCCGATAAGGGTGGCGGCCAGTGGAAGGAGTAAGGGTGACGTGCAGTAAATGCACGTCGCCTCCATTCCCAACTCATTAATTTCTTAGTACATGCCAACAAGCTTCCCATTAACTCAATTAATTAAGCCATATATCGAAACCATCACCCACTAAAACCAATAGTGCGATCCATATCAAACTTATGCCATAACATAAATCACCATTTCATATAACTCAATCAAATCACATAACTATTAGCTTATTGCTAGGGTTAACAACAACCATTTAAATTTCAATGCATGTAGAGTAGTATATAACATAGTTTAATTCCTTCCCTTTGCATTTGTTTACATTGCTTTTTCCTTACTCCAACTTCTCCTTAGTATTATTATTAATGTGTCTATTGTGCAGGTGTCAAAGTAGGGAGTCCAGGAACATATAGCAATAGTAGCAATGGATAACATAGGCAATCGTAACATTCGATTAGTGCTCAGAACAAAACATAGCATGCTTTACCCAACATTCACTTGTCGCACATAGAACCAACACATGATAATCCCAATCCACCGCCAATAAGATCTCATCAACCATGTAAGCAGTGTCGAACAATGGCACAAACATCAAATAAGAGCCAAATATTATCTCCAATCTACAAGGGGGTCCCACCTACTAGTATTATTTAGCTTTTATAGTAATAGGCTTTAGCAACACTTTGCGGGCAAAACTTCGTTGCGATTTTAATCATCAACAAGTATCAAAAGTCATTATAGAAAAAGAGGTGTAAAACTTGTCCACACCATGGTTTAAAAAAAGATGATACCATATGGTGGTAGTTATTTGACTTTAACAAAATGATGAAACTATCCAATGAAACATATGCACATGTATGTTTAGACAAGTGGTATCATGTGATGAAGAATGATAAATAAAGCACTAAAGGTTTGTTTTCATGCAAAGCCTTCCTATTATAGGTTCATGGATGTATTCAGCAAGAGAAGGTCGTTGTTTCTATAAACCCTTATAGAAATCATAATTTCAACAATGTTAACTTCACTAAAAGTTTTCAAATCCTTGAAAATAATATTCAAAGCACACAAGTTAAGGGTAAGAATGTTCAAATTTTTTAAAAAATTGAAGATTACTATGGATAAATGTGTTACATTCAAATTTTCATGCTATAAATATGGATGACGTGGATATTGTTTTGGGATGTCCTTGGATGGACTCGATTGATGCAATCAATATTAATGTTTAAAATAAATTTTCAAGGCTTTGGTATAATAAAAATAAAATTACATTACAATATATGTCTCTTAGTAAACAAGAAGGTGCCCGCCAAGGGGGCACCAAAAGAAGTCCCTACAAGGAAGATAATTGCAATACCTTTTGGCACATCAGATGAAGAGTTTGAGGTTTAATTAGAAGAAGTGCCTATATATGCACATGAATAAAATGCTCAGGAAGGGAATCAAAAGGAAAAACAAGCTAAATATCTAAATGAATCAAATAAACCACATGTTTAAGAGTCAAAGAAATAAGAAATAATAGCTAAGGTTGTTGTATATCGTTGTGCACACCACCTAAAGAAACAACATTCATCAAGGCAAGGTCGTGAATGTCGACACACTTACTATGGTTCAACATGAAAATGAAAGGACACCCATTATTGAAGCACACAAAAAAATAAAAGCAATGCATGGAGATATTAGAGTAGCTCAACAACAACATTGAACCAAAGAAGCAAACATAATCAAGATTGAGGTGGCAAGGAACTAGTTGGACTCCATGTTCACATTTCACTAGGATGGATGGATACTCGTGTTTTTCATCAATTGACTATGCTTAGTATATCACATTAATTGGCTTCCACTCATATTTCAAGGATATGACATGCAAAGGCAGATGAAATGTAATGTACTTAGGGAGGATAATATGGGGTACCTAGGGAGGTACCCAAGGGAATAATGGATGTAATTTGGTTGTAGTCATGGAATAGGCCCACTTGATAGTTGATGGGTAATAAATATATTCACTAGATAGAGGAAATGATATAATAAGAATGAGTAGTTGACATATACCATTAGGAATACTCATAAAAAAGTATAAATACACATGAGTATCATTGTAATGGATATGTTGGATTCATGGTATTGTAGCAAGCATGGCTTGTGGATTGATTCTTTCCATAAAGAGGACTTGATGGTGTTACCCTACCTTAAGGGTTCTTCTCAAAATTCTTGTGTTGTTTATGGTGTGAATGTTTTGGTATTTCTAAATTTGAGAGTTTATTCTCAAGCTTAAGGTTTATTTTATTTCATATCTATCAAAGTTTACTGCATATAACTAAACTAAATTACTGATGCATCTAAAAGAAACATTCCACTATACATATTCCAAACAAGAAATTGAAAGAATATTATTCTTGAACCCAAGAATAAATATAATAACTCATCTCAAAAACATCACCTAAAGGTGTCTAGAAGGAAATAAAGCCAACCCCTCTCACATGATAAGTGGCATCATCACCAAAATCTACACAAGCCTCCCTTTTACTCATAAAATATGTTGAATAATGACCTATCTTAATTCATGTCTCAAAGATCCTTTGTCTACATACCATCCATAACTAAACATAGTGTTATGGGACAAGCAATAAGCCACATAAAAGACAATATCAAACTAAGAGGGGTCCTCCTCTACATTGGCTATAGTTACAACCACAACCTATTTAATTCCCTTTCCCTTCTTCTTCAATTAGCATTGGCTGGCATAATGTCCCATCTCCTGACATTGGAAACACATCACCTTACCAAAGTCCTTCTTTATTATATTTGTACCTTTATTCTTCTTGTATCCCTTCTTTCTATTGTTCTTCATCTTCTCGATGAGACCAATATAATATACTTCCCCTTGTTGCTTTGGATAAGACTTCAATCTAATTTATTCCTGCATAAGATCAACCCAAAGCATTGGAAACTTTGGCAAGGTTTCCCAAGCACAAACAAACTAAACAAAAGGCATCTAGGAAGGATCAAGTCCTTTCAAATCAATGGACACCAACACTTGATCCTCCTCCTTTGTTCCAATAGTGACCAACTAATCTTTAAACTTGGTGATCTTGTTCAAGTAACTCGCCATAGTATCTATCTTCCTCATACAAACAACCAGAAGTTGGTTTCGCAAGAGTATCTGTCGAGAATCACAAGGGTTTTGAAACAACTCAACAAGGATTCCAACATGTTCTTATACATATTCTTCTCTACAATGAGTGATTTGAAATGATCCTTCATAGAAAAAAAATGAATCTCTTAACCTTGGATTCCTTCTTCCAATGAACGACCAATTGTGTTGAATTGGTAGTTCAATCTCTTTCAATAAATTCTCCTAAATATCTCTTTCAATTCACTCTCTAAGAGTGAGAGTCACTTTACACATCTTGAACAAGTCCTCAAGTGCACAAATCAATAGTAAATGAAGTAAACAAAAACGTTTTTAGGGTCCAAGTGATTCTCCCAAGCAACTTAGGGTATCACACCCAACGACCTCAAATAAGGTCAAGCACCTCTCACAAGTAATCTCCTGTTAAAATACAAACTCCCTTTTACACTTAAAATGATCTCAGCCACAAAATCTTTGAACCCATGTAGAAGTTTCCTAGCAAAATGACAATAATGGTTTTTAATGCAACTAAGAAATTCCACCTCTTTCCTAGAGGTTTTTTCAGATCCTTTCCCTATGAATTTCCAACATTAAGGTTCTTATGAAATATAAACAAAACAACAGTAACAACAACTATTATTTCAATTCTTAGCAACCTTAATCCACTAGACATTTAAAGAGACAAGATACCAATGTGTTCCAATAAAATTCAGCCCTCTAGGGAAATCTTATCATGCATATAATAAATCTAAAAATACTTATGACAACTATAAATACAATATAAATACACACTTGTATTCTTCAATTATAATGCTAAATCACTTGATACATTCACTCTTAACTTATGTCAAATCAATAAGACATATAATGTTGCAAATTACAAACCATGAAAAATATAGATGGATAAAAATCAAATATGCAATTTACACAAGTACCCGACAACAAGAAAATAAATAGATATGCATAAATATAAAGTTTGTGTAGATACCATAACCTTATCATAAGGCTAGTACAATCCTATAGCTCTCCAAAACCTTAACTAGGGAAAATCAAGAAAATCGGAGCTCACACCAAAGAGATCCAACAGGAATGAATCACACAAGCATGTCCTCAAAGACAAGATGTCTCCTCTAATTCTTCACTTCAACAAGTGCAATATAGGTTTTCATCTCAAAACACTAATCTCTAAGTTTCCAAGTGATAAAACCCTAACCCAAGTCTTCAAGATGCTCCAACAAGCTCAAGAAACCCTAGCAACTCAAAGAGAGAGAGAAATTAAGTACATAAGAAGATCCAAGGGAGAGAGAGAAGTGGTGTGCTCTTCTTAATCATATATTCTCTTCACAACAACAAATAAGAATAAGTTATTAATTGGATGATTAGAAATGAAGGACTCTATCCTTTATATATATATATATATATATATATATATATATATATATGTGAGAGGTAAGGGAGGCCAACAATACATATGTGGGTCAATGCCCTTACCAAAAATTTACAATAATACAGGTAGGCTCACACATGTGCAGTGAAATACTCCAAGGGTACACATTTCAATCTCTAAGGTGATGTCCTCCACAAGAAAAGCTCCAAATGCAAGGGTTCCCCAAAAGGTGTATCCAACGCTCCTCCTGCAAGCCTCTAAAGACTCCAACAATCCTCCTAGGCAATGTACTCCACTGGGTCCACTCCTCCTGCATGAACATTATCACAACTCAAGCATCCATGAACCAATTCCAGGCCTCCATGCAAGAATCCAATCTACCTTATCCCGTCTAGAGCTCAATGCCCTCCTCTTGGATGCAAAACCCTCCTCTTTCTAAGTAGGGTGTTCTCTAAGCAAGTAACCGTCTCCAAGTGGCCATCATGTAAAACATCACCAAAATTGTTAGGATATTTCTAATTCCTTAGGGAACAACCAACTAATTTCAAACAACCATTGAGTAATCCATCTCCAATATGAAAATCCATGGCGTACCACCTAGGGGGATGATCATACATCATGTATGTCAAATCTCATGAAGCACACCCAAACATGGTGTAAACACTTTTAAATTAAACCCAAAATATAACACCCATTGCTTGGGGTGATGAGGCAGCTAAAATTAAGAGAACATAATATTGAACTTGAATTAGCATGCTTTAAGGGTGGGAAATCTACTTGCTACCTGTAATGTCTATAGGAACATAATATATCATGTATTGTATACATGGATTCTTTTGGGAAGGCATTTAGGTGTCATCCTAGAAATAATTTACTCATCCTTCCCATGGGTTGGAGATCCATGCAGTTAATTAGGGTTAACCAAGTTATCATTCAAAACAAAATTAGTAAGAAAGCCTCTTGGTTTATCAACAAAATTAAAGAAGCTTATTTACATTATTTTTCTTATTTATGTTATTTTTCTTAAAACAATTCCAGTATTTTATATTCAACTAGTTGATATTTTAGTTTAATAAACTTGAACCTAGATATTGAGGATCAATACCAAGTACCAACTTCCTACTATTAAGGGTATTTAATCGACTCTCGATATGTAAGCAATCAACACTTGAATCACCTCCTAAGTATTGTGGGTCTCGTACAGGTCTCGTAGAAACCTTCAAAACTTGTGGGTTGATAATAAGTATTGAGCATTTGCAAGGGGGGCATGGTGCAAGGCATCAAGTATTGATGGATTAATAACTAATATTGACTCCACAAGAAAGGGAAGTGTGATATTGGGATCCTAAGTACCATATCCTAATACAAGGGGAGTGTAATAGACAATCTAGTCAACAAGTGGCCTGATAATGAGACAAAATATTGGCATTGACTTGTACTACCACATGTGTATATTCAAGAGATAATAATTGTGAAAACTTAGTTAGACATACAAGTCTAAATAGTACACCATCGTGTGACCTAGATATTCAAATACCAATTATATATCCCCATATTTTTTAGGACGATAAAGAACACATGTTTTAGGGGGTCTCACCTCATGTGCATGGAGAACTAGTACCACGGACTCAATAAAAAATATAAACCCTATAAGTTTTAACACCCCAATTCCATACCCCCAATATAGAGGGGTTAAACAAGGGGGTGAGGGTGCGATACTAGGTATCAACCTCAATTTTGGGGATGGTAAAGACCCTCAAAAGGAACTCAACACTATACATTGACACTATGGAGGCTAGAACACCAATCCTAATCCCTTGATATGTAGGGGGTTAGACAAGGTATCGATGTTAGGTATCAACCCTCCTTTTTACAGGGGTCTAGTAAAGACACCTTAATTTTGTTATCTTTTTAAACATGGTTGTCAAATCATGATTGAAATTCACTTTGTTTTTATGAAAATAATAAAATAATATCCTAAGGGATAAGCTCAACCAGTTGTTGGTAATTTTTTTGAGCATTTGAATAGTTTTTTGCCAACAAGTTCCTAGTTCAAATCCCCTAGATTAGGTGCACTAGTCTACACTGATATATTTACTAGGGATGTCATCCACAAATATAGGAAAGAATCCCTTGGGTTCCCCAATGAGCCTTTCCTGTAAAAAAGAAAAAAAAGAAATATTATATTATATTCTTAAACATTTAAAATATGGAACTAAAATATTATATGAATTATGATAGTCATATGCACCATAAGAAAATACCACCAACTTGTATATTGCCACTATACGAAAAAAGAAAAAGTCGTATTTATAAGATGAGAAAAAATAATATTAATAAAATTAGAATACATATCCAACATATATTTATTAAGAGTAATATGAATAAAATAATAATACACACTCAACATATATCAATTTAGTGAATCAATTGGGTGTAGCTTGGGTGGTTGTGAGGAAAAACTGTTACCCTCCCCATTTGAGTTCAAATCTCATTTGGTGACATGTTCTCTCTTAGTGAACATATTATTGATGAGATATATATGATCTATTCATGAGTTGTCGACCTCAAAGGTCTTGAAGGATATAGGGTTTACTCTAGGCACTATCCTCGGAATGATGGGAAGGCACTATCCTCAGAATGATGGGAAGTGCCAAGAAAATTTCCCCCCTATATATGTGTGTGTGTGTGTGTGTGTGTGTGTGAGAGAGAGAGAGAGAGAGAGAGAGAGAGAGAGAGAGAGAGAGAGAGAGAGAGAGAGAGAGAGAGAGAGAGAGAGAGAGAGAGAGAGAGAGAGAGAGAAAACCAATCCAAAACAAAATCACATATCAAGATGACATGCTTTAAGTTGTTTACCCTATCAGATTTGACATAAATTCTATATAGTTAATTGGTCTACTCAATATTTTTTATTGTTTATAGATATAGATGTTTATGATGATGATAATGATGATTAATGTCCACTAAGACCAAAATTGGTCTATCATACCTTAAGAAAAGTAAGAGATTACTTGGATTTCCTTAAAATATTATTTTGATGCTTGAAAAGCATTAAGATAAGAGTTCCAAGATCACTAATGTTTTGATGACTCAAAAGGTTAGGAAGGTTGGTATCGTGACAAATATTTTGAAATTGAGATCTAATTTGGGTGGACGCAGGGCACTCTAGAAGAAAGTGCTTTTCATCTTTAACCCTCTTGGTGTCACAATGGTGACATATTCTTTTCTGCCATGGTGTTTTGGGGATTTCCCAATGCCCAGTTTCATTATACAACTCATGGGAATTAGTTCTTAAATATAACTAAAATAATAGGGTAATTCATATTGAATACCAAACCCAAGGATTGTGTGTCCACCTTAGTTTCAATTATTTTCCATTTAATACATACATCATCAGTGATCGAAGTGTGTGCATACTTTATTCCAATTAAGGCTTTAAAAATATCAAGGGAGAACCATAATTTCTTCCAATCAAGTCAATCCTTATGGAGTAGGTCATTGGGGTGAATAATTTCTTCTAATGATGAAAAAGTAAAATGATACATGTTTTAACAAACATATTCATAACTAAAACAATTTCATTCGTAAAAGAATTTGTCAATTGGACTACCAATAATGGTGAAGACACTAATGTCAATAGGCACCAATAATTAGTGAGAGTCAAGTGTAATATCCTAAGTGATTTTCACAAAACATGTCCAAATTAAGATTGTGATTAACAATTCATCCTTTAAAGGTTTTGTCTATAAAAACAAACAACTTGTAGTATTTGAAGTATTTAGGTTGATAATAATACTTCTCGAATTTCAAAAAAACATTTTTAATTAAATATTTTTTTAACAAGAATGGTTATTGTTTGTATTATATAAAAATGGAGGGGGTTTTATTCATATCATCCACTATTTTAATACAAACAAAAATAGATGATCTGGTCCAAAATGTCATTATAAGATACGATGTTTGGTACTAGATATTCCCTATTTGGCCTATTTTCAAAATTCTAGAAGCATTGTTCACAATTTGGCTTGAATAAAGCCGTACATACTGGCCTAATAATAAAATTCATTTAAAAAACATCTAAAAAAATAAACATGCATTTTACTACACCCATAGCCAACAATCTTCATTCTTACAACCACAGAGAATGAAATAGTGGGGGTTTCCATGTTTTTCTTTCTCCAAGTGTTATTCCACAATGTCTTCTTCCATTGTTTCACCTTACTCAAGTCCAAAAGAGCCCATTAAAATTGTGGGCGAGGGAGAAAGGCACAATTCTAGAAACTCGAGAGATTCCTCTATTTCCATATGCTTGACTTTCTCTAGTAGTTCCTCAATAAGTTTTTCTTGCTTTGCAAGCTTCACCCTATGAACTTCCACCTCTACATCCATAAGCATTTTTTTTCTCTTGTATTTTTCCATTTGGGATTTCATGTTTTCCAGTTGCCTCCTTGTAAACTTCATATATTTTTCATATTGCAACTCCCAATCCTTTTTCCAAACTTTCATCTTTTCCATTGCCTAAGCCATTGCTTCCTAACTGTCATTGCAAAGCCTCTCACATCACCAAAGTGAGTTGCAAAATTTGTCCTAAGGATTGGCCATTAAAATTTCAAACAAAAATGTTTCTACCTTGCCTTTTCTATTAATAGAGCATCCAAATATGTAAACAAAACGACCATTAGAATACCCTCTTCCATGATTAGATAATTTCAATTTGAATGCCTAGATTAGAATAATATGAACCGCTTCAGAGCAAGGATGCAAACTAACCCAACTTCTAGAGGCCACGACCATAGACTGGAATGAAACAAGAGGGGGGATATTATCAAGCTAATCCCATAACACAAATGTAACATCACCGAGATAAATAGATACAAATTCACATGGAGAAAGAAAGAAAAACCGGAGAAGAAACATGTTGAATTATTCAAACCCAAGATGAAATCCACCAATGTGGCATGAAAAGGGAATAATAAAACCCACATGCACGTAAGACTCCCATCCATCTAGGATTAATTAACCCCCATGCCATCTTCTGTGAACTGCATGAAGTGCCATCCCCTTTGTATCGTCACAATGCATGTACTTACCATGTTGCCACTTGTCTTTATCCTTCATTATCCCAATGGTTGAGTTCACGAAGTTCATGGACAAATACCACTTCCCAAAACCCCTCTACCAACTTATGAACTCAAGTGAGAAGTTTTCAAATATTAGGTTCCTAGGAGAGATCTTTTTTACCATATGAAAAACAAAAACCATAGAATCTCCCATGTTAGACAACTTATTGACCCCTTTGTTTTTCATGATCCAGACCCCTTTCCAAAGGGATAATACCTATTCTTAATTATTTGTAGTGTTGTTGTTCTCCCAAGCATAGGTACTTTCTTCTTTTCCTTCGAGGCCAAAGATCACACGTCGCACCTGCCACCCATTAATTAATTAAATAATATTAAAGATTAGAATCTTTGTGATCTTCATTGAGTATCATTTTTTCCAAAAGAATCATATATAAATTTATTAGTTAATTAATTGTAAAAAATGAATAAATAGTAAAATAAATGAAAGTATACTCAAAATAAATTAATACACACACACACACTTAATTATATATTTTATTCAACACATTGTTCACTCCTTAGTTCTTACCAATCTAAGGCCACATACACAAATATAATGATTTATGTAAAATTATATTTAAAATTATATATTTTTTTCAATAGAAACTAGAGAAATTTGTATTATAAAAGCAACAACCTAAGCTAAACAACAAAGTTACAAAAAATGTTGGCATTAGATTTCCAAAATGGCCAACTCCTTATTTGTCGGGAACACAAAATACAAAAGTCCATAAAGATTTCATCCTAGTATTTCATACTTGTATATATTTTAAAAAATATTCATAGGATCCCAATTGCTTTACACAACATGAGATTTAACGAAAAAAGTGGTGACTATTTTCATCCTCCAACTTCTGATTGGTTGGATTCCATCCCTGGTTTCCAATGTCCATATCTTCGAACACTACCAGACTGTACTATCCTCCTTGAAGTCAATATTAACAAAGTTGGTGGACATCATATAATTGGAGGTTGTTGACTAAGAACTTTTGCTTAGATTTAAAACCAAATCCCTAAGTGAGTGGAACTCTCCTTCCAAAGAATTTATTTGTTGATTATGCTGAGCTATGACATCAATAACTATGGCATTCTTAGCATCATAGTGTTGTTCGTTCTCATGCACCTTTGTTGTTCCTAAAAAAAATGAGGTCTAATTATATTTTATAGTTCCTCATGTTGCCTTAGAGCTCTACAAAGTTCTTGAATTTTCTTATAATCCATTATCCCTATGTAGGTAGCAGGACGATGCTGCTAATTTGTGGTATTAAAAGCCTCAAGCTACAAGAAAACCATGTTGATGAGGCATATGTGATCACCCTCCAACTAAGAGGGAGAGTATGGTCTGAGGTTGTATACAATAACCTAAGTTGTTTGGGGTAACTCACCCTGACAGGTTTTATGGCTTTGTTAGCCGATGAGGGGACCTAGTCTAAGCTATAGAAAGAAAAACTAGAATTTCCTTTACAAATACCTACTATGTACATTAATACTAACTATTCACACCTCTAACTACAGAATTTACAACATGTAGACAGATACACGATTTCAGGGAAGTCTTGTGAAAATAGAGAGTTTGCAAAGAGAATTAAATTCCAAGCAAAATTATAAATAAGGGAAATTGGTACTAAAACACACTACTAATTTAATTTTCCAATCCAAACTAAAACATGAATGAATGTAAATTATAATGTTTGGACTTAAATGGACAAAGCATTTAAGTTTTAAAGTTAATCTACATCCACAGAAAACTGAAACAAAACAATAACAAACAACTTACTAACTTATGCTAGCCAGTAATAAAGGGAATTTTTGATTTGTGCCTTTTGGAGTAAAGCTGCTCCAGCAACTTGTCTATCAAGGAAAACCTATGGCAAACAAATGTGAAATATGAAGATCATACAAATATCCGAGGAAAGTCACTTCGATAAGATAAGTAATGTCTGTTCAAAGATACAGGAAGGACAAGTTATTTTATCTGATACTCTGTGAATATTGCAATTACTTATTTGTCGAACATAAAATAATTTCCAGTCACAAATTTAATCATCGCAAGTTTAAAACATATAAACAAACTTGATATATTTTAATACTTGCATCACAACAATCACAAAGATCTTTTAATTATTCGAACAATAGACTATTGAAAATTAATTAGAGCAAATTAACAATATATTATCAAAATCGGCAAAAGCTAAGTTTCAATCAATACATTATCAATGCTAGAAGAATATGAATCAAAATAATAGATATTATAATTAAAAAAAAAAACATTTCACTCACATGGCAAAAGCCATCAAGCAATCTCGAGTTTCATATTCTTCTTCAAAAGTAAACAATGGCCCATTATCCCAAAATTTCAACCATGTTTGTGACTCTAAAATGCATGAGTATTTAAAAAGTAGTATGGATCGATCCTCATATCAACCCGATAGAGGCGAATTCTTAAAAAATAAGATGTTTTGAATAGTATATCCTAACTTCCACTCATAACAGAAGAAGGAAAAAGCAAATTGTTACAACAACTTTAACAAAGTTTGTTGACATAACAATGAGGATTCTAACTTGTCACTCCAGAACTAATCCTACACTATTTAGGAAAAAATAACATCTTGATAGCATCTGGTTGTCTTAGTAATTGTTGTTTTTGAAACCTTGTAATATTCCCATGACCTGTAAATAAAAGACAAGATTAATTAAAATCAATACAAAACTAATTAAAGACTAGCTACATAATCTAAGATTTTGTAGCTTCTCTAAAAAAAATGACAAAACCAAATCAAATTGAAACAAACAAACAAAACTAATTACAAGCCAGAATTGACTTTACCAGAAATCACGTGTTTGAAATTGAACATGAGTAGAAGGTGGATTCCATAACAATATTGACATTGGTGGATTTTTTAGCAATGGTGTTTTGAGAATTCTTGGATCTTTTATTTTCGTGAGAAGAACTTTGTTCCCATTTAGACAGTGATTACAAATTTTCCTTCCTCAACTCATTGATTTGCCTTTGTGCTTGTTCTAGACACATATGAAGGTAAGGAACAACTAGATAATACCTCTCAGCCCATAATTGGCATCCATTACAATTCCCTGGATCTGAATCCATTTTAAGATGTTGGTTATTCCTATCAGGGGGGGTTTTTTGTTAAGAAATTACTCCTTAGAGCAGGACCAATACCTGACAGGATTTCAAATCCATAGAAAAAAAGGGGGGAGAGTTACGAATGAAGTCAAAAGGGACTTGCATGTTGGGATTCGATTTTTCATCCTGTTTTTTTTATAAGGAATTTCATGATCTTCAATAGCTATTGAGTCCTTTGAAGTTGCCCTATGTTCGGATTTATTGTTGAGTATTCTAGATAGTCTTTTCCCAAACCTCTTGTTATTAAAATCGATTTCTTCCTTATTCTGGACCCGATCTTTGGTAGATCAAGGTGTAAATCATCCTTTGAAAGGACTGATTGCTTGTTTTATTTGGGATAGTCCAGAGGTTTATTTTTTAATCGATTCAAGATTGATTCTAGAGACTAAGTCTGTACTATCTTTTCCTTGACCTTTCTGTGAGTAACATGAGGAACAAGAATTATAGTTTCCTCATGGATTGAACATTTTATTAGAGGGTGAATCTGACTCCTTTGTAACCCTAGACACCTGATAACTAGTTTGAATCTCTGAGAAAAAGTGAAAGATTACATGAAATTCTTCAGAACCTTTAGCTCAACCGAAACAAAATTTTTGAGAAATTTCTCTTTAGAAAATGGGGCATATCTCTGAAATATATTTGTTTCTGAAGAAAATTCTTGTGTGGACACTAAATGACCCTATTTTGGAGATGTTTTTTTAACGGTTTTGTCAATCGCTTCACCGTTTTCTCATAATCCATCCCACAAAAATATCTCTCGGTTCTAGCCTTTTTGCTATCAAAAGTTACGACAAATGCCCTAGCCTCTTCAATATTAAAACCTTTGAACAATTGAATAAAACCTAACCAGCCAGCTTGGGAAAGCATCTGAGTTGCATCATCACAGGTAAGAATATCCTGAAGGACATTCGACTCTTCCCTTACAACAAGGGCCATTAATTCAGAGAACAGGTCAATAGATAGGATAAACTGAAAGGAGAACAGACCGTCCCTGTGGGAGAAGATATACTAAACTTGTATCCAAATAGAACGATAAAAACCACATGAAAACAGTTCGACATACCTCATCCCAACAATAGTAGCTAAGAATTTGAATGACCACGAATGACACGATCTCGTCAACCACTTAAATCTGTGATGATTTCCTGGATTGCTTGCATGATAGAGGACAAAGAGTTTTATAATTGAATGACCCATGTACTCCTTAAAATTTTCCACAAACCTATAACCCCAAATCATGGATTATGACACAGTTATGGTAATCATATCGCAATCACTCAGAGGATTAGGATGAGGCAAAGAAGCATAATCGAAGGGAATGGCAAAGTACAGGGATTGAACAATGAATGATCTAACTTGAGGGGTATGATCATGGAGTGATCAAGTGAGAATGAAGGAAAGGCAAAGCCCTTACCCGAAAACCATATCTAATAGCTTTGATGTAAGTTTAGAGTAATCCCTTCATGAATTAATTTGAAATGCCATGACACAAGTTTTGGTTTCGACCATCACTTCTCTAAAATGTTTAAAAGAGTTGTTTAATAGTTATAAAATGATTCCTAGTAAGGTGAACTTAGAATTAGAGGATATATAAACTTGACAAAGGTTGATCTTAGTTATCCAAACCTTCAATCAATCACAACCCTATAGAGGAATACTATCCTCTTACAAATAAGACTAGGAAATATGAGAAATAATCATTGATCAAAGCAAGACAGGTACGATGATAATGATCAAAGAATTCACCAAGAGAGATCCATGAGAAAATCCTTAATTTCATGCTTCGCAGTCATGAAATTAAGGATAAACACGAAATCATGATACAAAACATAACACACTCAAGCTAAAAGAACAACAAAAAATCAAACATACTAAAAATTGTAAAGACAAATGATTACATAAAAGTAACCAAAATAATTTAAACAACATATTTACAAAGAGTCTATCAAACCGATGGAGACAACATTACTGGAAAACTAACCATTTTATGGCTAACCTTGTATTTTCAAGGTAAAATGATAGGGTGTTGGTTGGGGCAACCAACAAATGGCGACTCACTAGGAGAAGCAATTATCTTTGACCTGAAACTATCCATCACAAGGAAAGAAGGAAACGATACCAAGGCTTGTGGAATTTTCAATTATTTCAAGTGAAAGTTCATTTCAGGCCTGTATAATATTGATATGAGCTCAACAATCATATATAGATTGATGTTACTATAGTTCATAAATCAAAGGAAAATACTTTGCAGGGAATTGAAATCTGAAAAATTATTTTGATCAAAGAGTCACGACGGTTTTGAGAAAGGAATTTGATACCGTAGGTAGAGCTACTGTTGCGATCAGGCATTTATAGCCCCAACAGGGATTCCTTTTAACCAACTCAAACGCTTTGATCCTATCTGATAGTTGTGCTCACATGACGCACCATGCAATGGAAAGTTAAATTTATTGACCTTTGAATTTGTTATAGAGTTTTTAAATATAAGTATGTACCTGCTACCTCTTTACTTGGCATTGCTTCACTGCTAGCAGGCCTATTCAGTACCCTGATGAAGTTGCCTTGGTATCATGTGTGCATTTACCTGCTGCCAACGAGCCTGTTCAGTACCCTGACGGGTTTACACACATTTCCCACACCTAAATGCTTTCAAATCTCTTATGCCACCCTTTAAATAATATATTAAGAGAATTTCCCTTAGCGATTGGGTGAATAATGTGGGGTGATACTAGAGGTCAACTAAGAAACAGGTGCACTACTAGTCATATTTTATTTTATTTCACAGCTGGAAGGTCTTATCATGGTATAAAAATTTAGATCTTTGGTTCAGAAACCATCTAGAGGATGGGGAAGCATTTTAGAGTGATTCCTTAAGAACATGGATGGCGTAAGAAGTATAAATATCATCGTGATTGTCAAATACTAAAGAAATCTTCAGCCAAAGTTCTCAACAAAATACTAAGGGAAAGAATATTAGTAACCATCATTTCAAAGAATTGATTATCATAGTTGTATATTGATTCCAAGACAGATCTAAACTACCTCAAATTACTTGAAGGACAACATATAACACAAGTATTGAAGATGATATTTCCTTATGGTGATTAGTATCAGATCAACAAAGAACTGAACCAAAAATACAGACAAGCAAAGATAGGGAGATATTTACTGAAAATAAAAAATAAGGAAACAACACACAAAATCCAAACTAGAGCAGATTCTATTGAAGGAATTAAAAATTAGAAAATCATTCAAAACAAACAAAACAAAACAACAGAAAACAAACATCAAGAAAACAATTTTATAAATCCCAAAAGCCAGGCTCCAATCAAACCAACATCTTAACAAGAATCAAAAGGAAGAAACCAGCTATCTAAAATCTAATATTTTGACATTTTCATTCCAGGGGATAATGATCCACGAGATGTTAGTTTATTCGGGCTTATTATCCAAAAGAAACACAACTGAAAAAAGAAATTGAAAGAAAACAGAAAAATCCGTACTTAAAATAAGTGCAATTAGGTGTAGGAAAAAGTCACACCCAAGAAATTCTCATGTCAGATTGTAGCTTTAAAGTGCAAACCTTTTACCTCTTTACTCTCCCTTTTAAAACATTTAGGTTTTAACAATGATAATGTATTTCAAAACAAAATTGTTTAAGGAAGATAGAGGAATTTAAAGACAACTCCCCTGACTATAGCCAGATGATGACTTTCTTTGTGCCTTTGATACCCGCATCTCCATAACTACATTATTTAAAAGAAAATATCAAAAAACAACCAAAATAAATCTACTTCTAACCTACCCTAAATTACTTAACAAATTAAAATACTAAGTGTAATTGTATTTCTAGTGCAACCATTGGAGTAACTCCAATCTTGCAATGAAACATAAATCAAATATCAGTAAAAATAATGGAAGTGTATTGAAATATGACAAAAATAAATCATACTTACCTTTATAATCATCATTTAGAAACAAATCAAGCATGACCTTACCATTCCCTTGAACATGCTTGATGTATGAATCCTCCAACCATTTTGCAATTTTGTCGTGATATGGGTCACAAAAGCATGGAAAAATGTAACTGAGATTGGAAAGCTTGTTAGAGTTATGGGGACCTGACATAACCATCGAACTAGACCAAAGTGCCCCATCCTCCCAACATTTCTCCTTTTGTTCCAAATTTTCTCCATCTGAAGGATATAAAAGGAGTGTATCAAATTTACCTCCTTGATCTCTAAATAAGGTGAATACAATCTTACCATCCCTGGAAAATTTTTGAGATATGAACACTCCAACCAATATGAAATCCTATCATAATACGTGCAATTACCAACATAGGATTGTTTGAAAGAATTCATAGACGAAAAATATTTCTGATGAAAATAAGGTACCAGATTGGTATGTAAAGAATCTTGTAAAAGAATCCTAATGTTATTGGTAGGATCAAGGTAACAAGAACTTATCATGATTTTTAACTGAAGAAGAAGTGTCTCGTTCTCTTGAAACTTTTCATTGAGCTCGAATGCTTCAACATTAACTACTTGAGAAGAAATAAATGGAACAACCAACATTTTTGAATAATCATCACTAGTAGTGGTGTTTGGTTGATTACAATTTTCAATCTCAAATAATTGATTATGGAAAAATTCAGATCCTTCTTTAAACACAAATTGAGGTGAATCAATGGAAAATGCAATTTGAGACTCTTTCAAATCATTTCTTGATTTACCCACGGATAATTAATGAGAATAAGAATTAATATGCTCATGGGAAGAACTATTCTCCTCTTTATCTTATATTCGTTAATCTCTATTGATTTGTACTTGATTATATAATGTTGAATTATCTCCAAGGTAATCTAGAACACACAATTGCACAACATTAGGATAAAAAATATTAGGGTACAATGAATAATATGTAGAAGAATTGAGAAGACAAAATGTGTCTCTTGAAAAGATTGGCATATAGGTTTTGACTTGTATGTTTGTTTCCTCTCCTAGTGTGAACTGATCAACCCCTATTGTATGCTCTTTTAAAGAGTATGAGATAGTTTCCAAGAGAAAATTTGGTTCATTGTGTAAGGGAAAATGTGGGAGAAAATCACTAGAGTAAGACAGTTGATTAATAGTCTGACTAATGATGTCATCTCCCATTAATTGATCTTGAACTGGTTCAAATGAATTAGGAGAAGATTTACTGATAACGTAATCACAAATATCATAAACAATTTATTTCTCTTTTGAAATAGTTGTAGTGTCTTGGATAGTATGACCATTGTCTTTATTTAAAGTTTCTTTATCATCAGAAGAGGACATTGATGAAAAATAATTATCACGAGGGACAATTGAATCTTTCAAGATATCATGTTGCTCCAAAATTAAAGAAGTTGGCAAACAATGTTGTGCTTCTACAACTCGTAAGTTTTCAAGATCATCATGAAAGTTTAAACCAAACTATGAATGAGTATTAATGCCTAATTCAGATTGGTTAACAATTAATTGATCTTGTTCGTTTGAAATATAAATGAGATATTGAAACCATTCATCAATAAGAGGCATTTCTTTCAAAGGGAATATGGTACACAAATGTATGATCCTAATTGCAAAATATTCTAATGATTCATCATTTTCTTTCCTAAGACAATTTAATTCCTCACCTAATTTATCATAATCATAATTGTTAAAATTAGATAGAAACTTAGTTCCAAACTCAAACCAGGAACAAATTGAATTAGCTGGAAAAGATTTGAACCAACATTTAACCTGACCTCAAAAGGTGAAATAAAACAATCTGCATACAACATTATGATCAATGATATTATTTTTTAAAAATTAAAAAAAAAATTACAAAGATGATCTTTTGCGGATTTGCTCCCTTCTCCGTCGAATGTAAGTTCTAACAAGAGATAAAGTGTCTTACTGGGAATGTTAACAGATGGGTGATTAAAAACATGTTCCCATACAGGAATTTGGGCGGGATCCATTGTTGTAATGTGAAAATAAAGAATTCGGATCCAAGTTAGCTTGTCATCTAACTAACCCTTAAGCATGTGGATGGCATCACTGAAAGATAGATAATGAATAAAAAATAATTATGGGAAAATAACTAAATGATTGAGACAAGTGATTGGAAACATTTAAAGATTTAATTTCTCCCTCCTTCCAGCGCCATTTGTTGACGAGGCATATGTGATCACCCGCCAACTAAGAGGGAGAGTCTGGTCCAAGGTTGTCTACAATAACCTAATTCGTTTGGGGTAACTCACCCTGATAGGTTTTACAGCTTTGTTAGCCTATGAGGGGACCTAGTCTAAACTATAGAAAGAAAAACTAATGATTCATTTACAACTACCTACTATATACATTATTACTAATTGTTCACACCTCTAACTACAAAATTTACATGTATAGGGATACAAGATTTCAGGGAAGTCTTGTGAAACTAGAGAGTTTGCAAAGAGAATCAAATCCCAGGCAAAATTATAAATAAGGGAAATTGGTACTAAAACACACTACTAATTTAATTTTGCAATCAAAACTAAAATGAGAATGAATGTAAATTAAAAAATTTGGAATTAAATGGACAAAGCATTTACTTTTTAAAGTTAATCTACATCCAAAGAAAACTGAAACAAAACAATAACAAAAAACTTACTAACTTATGATGGCGAGTAATAAAGGGAATTTTTGACTTGTGCCTTCCTGAGTAAAGATGCTCCAACGACCCATTTTTCAAGGAAAACCTATGGCAAACAACTGTGAAATATGAAGATCATATAAATATCCTTGGAAAGTCACTTCAATGAGATAATTAACGTTTGTTCAATGATACATGAAGGACAAGTTATTTTATCTGATACTTTGTGAATATTACAATTACTTATTTGTCGAACATAAAATAATTTCCAGTCACAAATTTAATCATCGCAAGTTTAAAACATATAAATAAACTTGATATATTTTAATACTTGCATCACAATAATCACAAAGATCTTTTAATTATTGGAACAATAGACTATTGAAAATTAATCAGAGCAAATTAACATATATTGTTGAAATCGACAAAAGCTAAGTTTAAATTAATACATTAGCAATGCTAGAAGAATATGAATCAGAATAATAGATATTATAATAAAAACAAAACCATTTCACTCTTAGGGAAAAAATCATCAACCAATCTGGAGTTTCATATTCTTCTTCAAAAGTAAACAGTGGTCCATTATCCCAAAATTCCAACCATGTTTGTGAATCTAAAATGCATGAGTATTTAAAAAGTAGTATGGATTGATCCTCATATCAACTTGATAGAGGAGAATCCTTAAAAAATAAGATGTTTTGAATAGTATATCCTAACTTCCACTCATAACAGAAGAAGGAAAAAGAAAACTATTACAACAACTTTAACAAAGTTTGTTGACATAACAATGAAGATTCTAACTTGTCACTCCAAAACCAATCCTACAATATTTAAGACAAAATAACATCTTGACAACATCTGGTTGTCTTTGTAATTGTTGTTGTTGAAACCTTGTAATATTCCCATGACCTATAAATAAAAGACAAGATTAATTAAAATCAATACAAAACTAATTAAAGACTAGCTACAAAATCTCAGATTTTGTAGCTTGTATAAAAAAAAATGACAAAACCAAATCAAATCGAAACAAACAAAACTAATTACAAAATTAGAATTGACTTTACCAAAAATCATGTGTTTGAAATTGAAGATGAGTACAAGGTGGATTCCAGAACAATATTGACATTGGTGTTTTGAGAATTCTTGGATCTTTTATTTTCATGAGAAGAACTTTGTTCCCATTTAGACAGTAATTACAAATTTTCCTTCTTCAACTCACTAATTTTCCTTCGTAATTGTTCTAGACACATATGAAGGTAAGGAACAACTGGATAATACCTCTCATCCCATAACTGGCAACCCAATTGCTAAGGAAAATTCTTTGAATATATTATTTAAAGGGTGGCATAAGAGAGTTGAAAGCACTTAGGTGTGGGAAATGTGTGTAAACCCATTGGGGTACTGAACAAGCTCGTTGGAAGCAGGTAAATGCACCCATGATACCAAGACAACTTCGTCGGGGTACTGAACATGCCTGTTGGTAGTGAAGCTATGTCAGGTAAAGAGGTAGCAGGTACATACTTATCTTTAAAAACTCCGTAACAAATTCAAAGGTTAATAAATTTAAGTTTCCATTGCATGGTCTATCATGTGAGCAAAACTATAGAATGGGATCAAAGTGTTTGAGTTGGTTAAAAGGCATCCTTGTCGGGGATATAAACGCTTGCTCATAGCAGTGGCTCTGCCTACAATATCAAAGTCCTTTCTCCAAACTGTCGTGACTCTTTGATCAAAACAATTTTTCAGATTTCAATTCCTTGCAAAGTATTTTCCTTTGATTTATGAATTATAGTAACATGAATCTATATATGATCATTGAGCTCAGATCAATATTATACAGGCCTGAAATGAAATTTTGCTTGAATACTTGAAAATTCCACAAGCATTGGTATCTTTTTATTCTTTCCTCGTGATGGATAGTTTCCGGTCAAAGATAATTGCTTCTCCTAGTGCGTCGCCATTTGTTGGCTTCCCCAACCAACACCCTATCATTTTACCTTGAAAATATAGGGTTAGCCATAAAATGGTTAGTTGTCCAGTAATGTTGTCTGCATCGGTTTGATAGACTCTTTGTAAATATGTTGTTTAAATTATTTTGGTTACTTTTATGTAAGCATTTGTCTTTACAATTTTTAGTATGCTTGATTTTATGTTTTTCTTTTAGCTTGAGTGTGTTATGTTGTGTATCATGATTTCATGTTTATCCTTAATTTCGTGACTGTGAAGCATGGAATTAAGGATTTTCTCATGGATATTGCTTGGTGAATTCTTTTATCGTTATCAGCGTACCTATCTTGCTTTGATCAATGATTACTTCTCTTATTTCTTAGTCTTATTTGTAAGAGGATATTATTGCTCTATAGGGTTGTGATTGATTGAATGTTTGAATAACTAAGATCAACCTTTATTAAGTTTCTATATAATCTAATTCTAAGTTCACCTTACTAGGAATCATTTTAGAATTATTAAACGACCCTTTTAAACATTTTAGAGAAGCGATGGTTGAAAGCAAAACTTATGTCATGGCATTTCAAATTAATTCATGAAGGGATTACTCTAAACTTACATCAAAGCTATTAGATATGGTTTTTGGGTAAGGGTTTTTCCTTTCCTTCATTCTCACTTGATCACTCCATGATATACCACTCAAGTTGGATCATTCATTCTTCAAGCCATGTACTTCGCCATTCCCTTCGATTATGCCCCTTTGCCTCAGCCTAATCCTTCGAGCGACTGCGATATGATTGCCATAATCATGTCATCATCCAAGATTATGGGTCAGAGCTTCGTGGAAAATTGTAAGGAGTACATGGGTCATTCAATTATAAAACCCTTTGTCCTCTCTCATGCAAGCAATCTAGAAAATCATCACAGATTTAAGTGTTTGATGGGATCGTGTCGTTCGTGGTCATTCGAATCCTTAGACACTACTATTGGAATGAGGTATTTCGACTTGTTTTCATGTGGTTTTTATCGTTCTATTTGGATACAAGTTCAATATATCTTCTCCCACTCGGATGGTCTATTCTTCTTTCAATTGATCTTGTCTATTGACCTGTTCTATGAATTAATGGCCCCTGTTGTAAGGGAAGAGTTGAATGGCATTCAGGCTCTTCTTACCTTTGATGATGAAATTCAGATGATTTCTCAATATAGATCATTAGGGTTTATTCAATTGTTCAAAGGTTTTAATATTGAAGAGTTTAGGGCGTTTGTCGTAACTTTTGATAGAAAAAAGGCTAGAAATGAGAGATATTTTTGCGAGATGGATTCTGAGAAAACAGTGAAGTGTTTGAAAAAACGTTAGAAACCCATTTCCAAAATGGGGTCATTTACTATCTCGTGGGAAGTTTCTTCAGAAACAAAGCGATTTCATAGATATACCCCATTTTCTAAAGAGCAATTTCTTAGAATTTCTGTTTCAGTTGAGGTAAAGGTTCTGAAGAATTTTGTGTAATCTTTCACTTTTTCTCAGAGATTCAAACTAGTTCTCAGGTGTCTAGGGTTACAGAGGAGTCAGATTCCCCCTCTTATCAAATGGTCAATCCATGAGGAAACTATCATTCTTGTTCCTCAAGTTACTCACAGAAAGGTCAAGGAAAAGCTAGTACAAAATCAGTCTCTAGAATCAATCTTGAATCGATTAAAAAATAAACCTATGGATTGTCCCAAAAAAAAAAAGCAACCAGTCCCTTCAAAGGACAATTTACAAGTTGATCTACCAAAATATCAGGTCCAAAATAAGGAAGAAATCGATTTTAATAACAAGAGGTTTGGGCAAAGACTATCTAGAATACTCAGGAATAAATCCGAACACAAGGCAGCCTTAAAGGAATCAATAGCTATTGAAGATCATGAAATTCCTTATGAAAAATCGGGATGAAAAATTGAAGCCCAACATGCAACTCCCTTTTGATTTCGTTGGTAACTCCCCCCCCTTTTTTTCAATGGATATGGAAGCCTGTCAGGTATTGGTCCTGCTCTAAGGAGTAATTTCTTAACAAAAAAACCCCTCTAAAAGGAATGACCAACATCCTAAAATGAATCAATGGAAGACGCAATTTGAGACTCTTTCAAATCATTTCTTGATTTACCCACGGATAATTTATGAGAATAAGAATTAATATTTTCATGGGCATAATTATTCTCCTCTTTATATTCTATTCGGTAATCTCTATTGATTTGTATCCTAATTGTACAACATTAGGATACAAAATATCAGGGTACAAGGAATAATATGTGGAAGAATTGAGAAGACAAAATGCATCTCTTGAAAAGATTGGCATATAGGTTTTGAATTGTATGTTTGTTTCCTCTCCTTGTGTGAACTGATTAGCCCCTATTGTATGCTCTTTTAAATATTATGAAATAGTTTCCAAGAGAAAATCTAGTTCATTGTGTAAGGGAAAGTGTGGGAGAAAATCACTATAGTAAGATGGTTGATTAATAGTCTGACTAATGATGTTGTCTCCCGTTAAATGATCTTGAACTGGTTCAAATGAATTAGGAGAAGATTTACTGATAACATAATCACAAGCATCAGAAGCAATTTCTTTCTCTTTTAAAATAGTTGTAGTTTCTTGGATAGTATGACCATTGTCTTTATTTAAAGTTTCTTTATCATCAAAAGAGGACATTGATGAAAAAGAATTATCAGAAGGGAAAATTGCATCTTTCAAGATATCATGTTGCTCCAAAATTAAAGAAGTTGACAAACAATGTTGTGCTTCTACAACTCGTAAGTTTTCAAGATCATCATGAAATTTTAAACCAAACTATGAATGAGTATTAATGCCTAATTCAGATTGGTTAACAATTAATTGATCTTGTTCGTCTGAAAGAGAAATGAGATATTGAAACCATTCATCAATAAGAGGCATTTCTTTCAAAGGGAATTTGGTACACAAATGTATGAGCCTAATTGCAAAATATTCTAATGATTCATCATTTTATTTCCTAATACAATTTAATTCCTCACCTAATTTATCATAATCAGAATTGTTAAAATCATATAGAAACTCAGTTCCAAACCAAACCAAGAATGAATTGAATTAGCCAGAAAATATTTGAACCAACATCTAACCTGACTTCTAAAGGTGAGAACGAACAATCTGCAGACAACATTATGATAAGTGATATTATTTTTTAAACATTTATAAAAGAGATTACAAAGATGATCTTTTGCGGATGTGCTCCCTTCTCCATCAAATGTAAGTTTTGAAAAGAGATAAAGTGTCTTACTAGGAATGTTAACATATGGGAGATTAAAAAGACGTTCCCATACAAGAATTTGGGCAGGAGCCATTGTTTTAATGTGATAATAAAGAATTTGTCTCTGAATTATCTTGTCATCTAACTAGCCCTTAAGCATGTGGATGACATCACCGAAAGATAGATAATGAATCAAAAATAATTATGGGAGAAGAACTAAATGATTGAGACAAGTGACTGGAAACATTTAAAGATTTAATTTCGCCCTCCTTCTAGCGCCATTTGTTGATGAGGCATATGTGATCACCCGCCAACTAAGAGGGAGAGTCTGGTCTGAGGTTGTCTACAATAACCTAAGTCGTTTGGGGTAACTCGCCCTGACAGGTTTTATGCCTTTGTTAGTTGATGAGGGGACCTAGTCTAAGCTATATAATAAAAAACTAACAATTCATTTACAGCTACCTACTATGTACATTAATACTAATTGTTCACACCTCTAACTACAAATTTACAACATGTACAAGGATAAAAGATTTCGGGGAAGTCTTGTGAAACTAGAGAGTTTGCAAAGATAATTAAATCCCACGCAAAATTATAAATAAGGGAAATCGCTATTAAAACACACTAATTCAATTTTTCAATCCAAACTAAAACAATAATGAATGTAAATTATAATGTTTGGAATTAAATGGACAAATCATTTAATTTTTAAAGTTAATCTACATTCACAAAAAACTGAAACAAAACAATAACAAAAAAATTACTATCTTATGTTGGCCAGTAATAAAGGGAATTTTTGACTTGTGTCTTCTTGAGTAAAGTTGCTCGAGCAACCTGTCTATCAAGGAAAACCTATGGAAAACAATTGTGAAATATGAATATCATACAAATATCCGAGGAAAGTCACTTCGATAAGATAATTAACATATGTTCAATGATACAGGAAGGACAAGTTATTTTATATGATACTTTGTGAATATTACAATTACTTATATGTCGAACAAAAAATAATTTACAGTCACAAATTTAATCATCGCAAGTTTAAAACATATAAAAAAACTTGATATATTTTAATACTTGCATCATAATAATCACAAAGATCTTTTAATTATTGGAACAATAGACTATTCATAATAAATCAGAGCAAATTAACAATATATTGTCGAAATCGAAAAAAGCTAAGTTTCAATCAATACATTATCAATTCTAAAAGAATATGAATCAGAATAATAGATATTATAATAAAAACAAAACCATTTCACTCACAGGGCAAAAGCCATCAAGCAATCTGGAGTTTCATTTTCTTCTTCAAAAGTAAACAATGGTCCATTATCCCAAAATTCCAACTATTTTTGTGACTCTAAAATGCATGAGTATTTAAACATTAGTATGGATCGATCCTCATATCAACTTGGTAGAGGCGAATCCTTCAAAAATAAGATGTTTTGAATAGTATATCCTAACATCCACTCATAACAGAAGAAGGAAAAAACAAATTGTTACAACAACTTTAACAAAGTTTGTTGACATAACAATGAGGATTCTAACTTGTCACTCCAAAACTAATCCTACACTATTTAGGACAAAATAACATCTTGAAAGCATCTGGTTGTCTTAGTAATTGTTGTTGTTGAAACAATGTAATCTCCCTATGACCTGTAAATAAAAGGCAAGATTAATTAAAATCAATACAAAACTAATTAAAGACTAGCTACAAAATCTCAGATTTTGTAGCTTGTTTAAAAAAATGACAAAACCAAATCAAATTGAAACAAACAAAACTAATTACAATATTAGAATTGACTTTACCAGAAATCATGTATTTGAAATTGAAGATGAGTACAAGGTGGATTCTAGAACAATATTGACATTGGTGGATGTTTTAACAATGGTGTTTTGAGAATTCTTAGATCTTTTATTTTCATGAGAAGAACGTTGTTCCCATTTAGACAGTAATTACAAATTTTCCTTCCTCAACTCACTGATTTGTCTTTGTTCTTGTTCTAGACACATCTGAAGGTAAGGAACAACTCGATAATACCTCTCAGCCCATAAATGGCAGCCATTACAATTCCCAGGATCTGAATTCGTTTTAGGATGCTGGTTATTCCTATAAGAGAGGTTTTTTTGTTAAGAAATTACTCCTTAGAGGGGGGGAGTTACCAACGAAGTAAAAAGGGAATTGAATGTTGGGCTTCAATTTTTCATCTTGATTTTTCATAAGGAATTTTGTGATATTCAATAGCTATTGATTCCTTTGAGGTTTCCCTGTTTTCGGATTTATTCCTGAGTATTCTAGATAGCCTTTGCCCAAACCTCTTGTTATTAAAATCGATTTCTTCCTTATTCTGGACCTGAGCTTTTGGTAGATCAATGTGTAAATAATCCTTTGAAGGGACTGATTTTTTGTTTTGTTTGGGACAGTCCAAAGGTTTATTTTTTAATCGATTCAAGATTGATTCTAGAGATTGATTTTGTACTAGCTTTTCCTTGACCTTTTCGCGAGTAACATGAGGAAAAAGAATAGTAGTTTCCTCGTGGATTGACCATTTGATAAGAGGGGGAATATGACTCCTATGTAACCCTAGACATCTGAGAACTATTTTGAATCTCTGAGAAAAAGTGAAAGATTACACGAAATTCTTCAGAACCTTTACCTTAGCCGAAATAGAAATTCTAAGAAATTGCTCTTTAGAAAATGGGGCATATCTATGAAATCGCTTTGTTTCTGAAGAAACTACCATCGTGGATAGTAAATGACCCCATTTTGGAAATGGGTTTCTAACAGTTTTTTCAAATGCTTCATTGTTTTCTCAGAATCCATCTCGCAAGAATATCTCTGGATTCTATCCTTTTTGCTATCAAAAGTTGCGGAAAACGCCCTAACCTCTTCAATATTAAAACCTTTGAACAATTGAATAAACCCTAAATAGATTTCTTGGGAAAGCATCTGAGTTTCATAATCATAGGTAAGAAGAGCCTAAAGACCATTCAACTCTTCCTTTACAACAGGGGCCATTAATTCAGAGAATAGGTCAATAGACAGGTAAACTGAAAGGAGAACAAATTGTCCCTGAGGGAGAAGATATACTGAACTTGTAGACAAATTGAACGATAAAATACACATGAAAAAAGGTCGGCATACCTCATCTCGAAAGTAGTGGCTAAGGATTCGAATGACCACGAACGACATGATCCCGTCAACCACTTAAATATGTGATGATTTCCTAGATTGCTTGCATGACAAAGGAAAAAGGGTTTTAGAATTGAATGACCCATCTTACAATTTTCCACGAAGCTTTGACCCCAAATATTGGATGATGACACCGTTATGGAAATCATATTGCAATCGCTCAGAGGATTAGGCTGAGGAAAAGGGGCATAATCGAAGGGAATGGCGAAGTACAGGGCTTGAAGAATGAATGATATGAATTGAGGGGTATGATCATGGAGTGATAAAGTGAGAACGAAGGTAAGGAAAAACCCTTACCCGAAAACCATATCTAATAGCTTTGATGTAATTTTAGAGTAATCCCTTCATGAATTAATTTGAAATGCCATGACATAAGTTTTTCTTTCGACCATTGCTTCTCTAAAATGTTTAAAATGGTCGTTTAATAGTTTTAAAATGATTCCTAGTAAGGTGAACTTAGAATTAGATGATATAGAAACTTGATAAAGATTGAGATTAGTTATTCAAACCTTCAATCAATCACAACCCTATAGAGCAATAATATCCTCTTACAAATAAGACTAGGAAATATGAGAAATAATCATTGATCAAAGCAAGACAGGTACAATGATAACGATCAAAGAATTCACCAAGAGAGATCCATGATAAAATCCTTAATTTCATGCTTCGTAATCATGAAATTAAGGATAAACATGAAATCATGATACAAAACATAACACACTCAAGCTAAAAGAACAACATAAAATCAAGCATACTAAAAATTGTAAAGACAAATAATTACATAAAACTAACCAAAATCATTTAAACAACATATTTACAAAGAGTCTATCAAACCGATGGAGACAACATTACTGGACAACTAACCGTTTTATGGCCAACCCTATATTTTCAAGGTAAAATGATAGGGTGTTGGTTGGGGTAGCCAACAAAACCTTATGAACCAAAACACGAAATAGGTCACAATGCTCCCCTCTGTAGGAACAATCACTATAAGTTTTACACTAAGCTCCTTGTTATCGCACAGTTTTCACTTGGAAGTAAAGGAAAGGTAAAGGGAGACAAACTGACATAACTGGAGACTATCCTATCACTGTCACCTCAATAGGATATCTCTTTCTATTTAGGGTGGTAGGCCCAAGGGAGACGTACCCGGTGACTTGGGGTTTTGAGAAGGCAAAGGGTAAAGGCTAAGGAAAAGGTTTCCCTCCCACAAGTCACCACCGATAAGAAATTTTGGCTAAACAACCAATAAAAGATAGTAATAACCCAAAATGTACCTACCCGAAACATAGAAACAAGAAACTATATTTGCAAGCTCGCTTGTTGGTTAGTACTTCATATAATCGGGAACTTTCTTGATATAAGCAATTGAATAATATATTGATGAAGCAAGCAATGATGTATAATAGTAATAATCACAATATGTTACTTCACAATAAATTCTTTTAAACAAGCTTCACAATGAGCAAGAACGATTTATCATCGATGTCACAATATCAACATTCATTAGAAGCAAAGACTACTACGCTTTAGCCAATCTTTCAATTGATTTAAAGAAGCATAAAATGCTTCTTAGTATAATTATAAATCAAATGGGTAATGGCAGAAATAGGGTTAGAAGGTATTAGTAATTGTTCAAAGGTATTGGATGTTTGAAGTTTGTGATCAAGGCACTCAAGCATAAAGGTCTTAGATCAGTTCATTCATAGGGCAGATGGAGTCAAAATAGCAGCAAGAGTTGAAGGACAATATGATAATAGCAAGGCCAAAGACAAGAGGAGTTTGATGGTGAGGTGTTGGTAAGCCAAGGCTTCAACCATCAAACCTTAGGGGGAAATGGTTTACTAAGGTGTAGGCAACCCTAGGCCTTAGCACATTTCCTCCTTCTTTAGCTCAATGAAAAAGTAGAATCGGCTTAGAGAAGAACAAATGATAGGGTGTTGCAATGGCAAGGCCCTAGCAATGTCTTCAACAAGTAAAATGGATCCTTGGCATAATCTACTAGGGAATTAAAATAAGGACACCAACATGTGCTTATTTCCTAGGGTTTATTCCAACAATTTCATTAACAAAATGCAAGTAAAATACTATAACCATTAAAGTAAGGGAAGGATTGTAAAAATTCACTTACATTTACCAAGCATTCATCAAGCCAAACCCTAGTTTTAAACCTTCCACCAAGAAAAATGTTGGCAAATCTTTAACAGACAACGCATGCTTGTATACTTGTCATTGATGGAAAGTACAACAGTGAAGATGGCATGAGTACAAAAAGTATGAAATAGATGGGCATTATGAGAAGACACTACAGGAAGGGTTTGTAGGGTTTGGTCATAACAAATTCTATATGTTGTAATGCATCATCCCTTCAACTAATGAAAGCTTTCAAAGCTATTATTGTCATGTCTGGCACTCATGGTTGTTGGGTGAAGGGCTCGACCCAACGTTCAATGGTCTCCAATTCAATTGTTAGGAGATCATGCTAGAGTTTCGGGTTGGAATGATGTCTCTGGAGGGGACACGAGTTGTGCCAGATACTCGAAAAGGACTTGTTCATGTAGCTAGGGGAGATGAGGGTTTGTTGCACTTTCAATGGCTTAATCGAACAAGTAATGTGGTAGAAGTTGATCAAATTGTATTTCCAGATGAAGCTATATTTGAAAAGGTCCAGGAAACCCCCGAGCGAGTGTACATCTTGAAATTCAAGGAGGATGATCGCAAATTCTTTTTCTGGATGCAAGTTCCTGATGACCGTCAAATCAAGTGTTGATCAGGACTGTTGATATGGACCATCGACTCCATTTCAGAGTTTCGAAACTCGCGACTTGGAGAGACAAGAAATATGACCATTGAAATCGCGATTTAATCGCATTCGTCAGATCAAGGTGTGATCTAGACCATCGACTCCATTTCGGAGTTTCGCGACTCGCAACTTGGAGAGGTAAGAAACAAAACCATCAAAATCGAGATTTAATCCCAGCCGTCAATTCATGATGTGTTTTGGACCATTGATCTGAGCTCCAACTTGGAGCTTCACTTATCGCAACTTGGAGAGGTAAGAAACAAAATCATCGAAATTGTGATATGCGAAATCACGATTTAATCCCAGCCATCAATTCACGATGTGTTTTGGACCGTTGATCTGAGCTCCAACTCGGAGCTTCGCCTATCATGACTTGGAGAGGTAAGAAACAAAACCATCGAAATCACGATTTAATCCCAGCCGTCAATTCACGATGTGTTTTGGACCGTTGATCTGAGCTCCAACTCGGAGCTTCGCCTATCACAATTTGGAGTGACAAGGACCTCTATCGAAGGAATCACGAGATGCGAATTCACGATGAGATCTGGACTGTAGATTCATTGAACGCGTGGACCGTTGATCTAAGCTTCATTTCGGAGTTTTGTTTATCAAAACTTGGAGTGACAAGGACCTCCATCAAAGGAATCGCGTGATGCGAATTCACGATGAAATCTGGACCATAGACTCATCGAGATCGTCGACCATTGATCTCAACTCCATCTCGGGGTTTCGGGGATCGCGACTTGGAGAGTCGAAATGCCTCATCTCCAAACTCACGAAATGCGAATTCGCGAAAAGCACTTTATGCATAAGTGCTTGGTCATGGCCTTGGTCATATTGAGGAAGGAGCTAGCACAGAAAAGATCTGTATCAGAGCTTCGGAGATCGTGACATGAAGTGTCGAGACACTTGGCCACAGGAATGCCGAAACCTGATTTAAAGGCAAGGTTAATAAAGTTCATCCAATGGTGCAGATAAACTTGAGTATGATCGGAGGGCTACAGTTCTCTCTCACAGTTAATTTATCAGTTACAAATCTGTTAGCGAAACAGATTCATGATTCCTGATCGGTTGGCATTTTAGTTGCTCGGACAGTTTTTCTTTTGTCTAAGAAGATGCGAAGTGTAACTACCGTGGTGGGGTGCATAAAAAAAAATGATACAGACAATGCGAGGTTGGGCGTTTTGAACAAAAATGAATTAAACAGTAAGAAAGGGGAAATCATAGAAGGTGCAGTGTGAGATCAAAAAATATGTGCAGTGTGAGATCAAAAATATGCACAGTGTGAGACTTAAAATATGCGCAATGTGAGACTGAAAATATGCGCAGTGTGAGATAAAACTCAGAGAAGAGTAACAGATGAGGAAAAGACTTGAAGCAGAGAAGAATGACAGAACAAGTTGAAGCAGAGTAGACTTGCAAAATAGACAAAGGAAGAGAAGAATTGCATAACAGTTAGAAGAAGACCAAATTTACAGAATAGAGAAGAAGTGGTAAGAATCGATTTATCCCCTCTAGGCCTTTAGCCCCTTCTTCCCACAAGATAAGGTGAAACCCTTAAATATTTGTCCAACCCAATTCCCGGACTAGTGTAATGGGATGGATGAGAGGGAGAAAGATGGAAAGTGGTAAGTATGGTGAGAGCGGACGATGGCTTCCCATGAATCCCCCCAATGGAAACTCAAAACCTATGGGTACAAGCTTACTAGGGCATCCTGTCATTCCCCCCATATATGGTCAAGTGGATAGGCATAAGATCCAAGCACCCATTAGAAAAAAAAAGAATCAAATGCACATATTCAAAGGTTTTGAGGATCAGAGTGACACATACCATGATACCCAGACTCATTACCTCATGGAGCAAGATCCACTTCTTCTACAGGACGATACCAAGGTGATGGATGTTGTTGTTGCTGACAAGGTGGAGGCATTGAAGGAAGAAAATGTGGGCCCTACAGGGCCATGCTCAAGTCGATCTGGCTCTTGGTACTCCATGTATAGGACCTGTGGGCCTCGAGACATGATCTCCTTAGTTATCTCTAAATTGGGGATAACATATGGGTCCAACTCGGGGACATGTGCTCACCGTAGAGAGCATGAGAACTTCATCATCTCTGGCATAACATGTAACCTTTTTGATCTAAATAATAAAGATGTTAGCAATCTTTTGGGGTGGTGATATCACCCCGGGCTCATATATATATATATATATAAAAGCATATGTACAAATGTGAAAGCAAACTATTCTAGCATGAAATGTAAATGGTATATACAATGAATGCAAATGCCTACTTACCTGTAATTACCTGTTGGTTGAATGCTAGGTGTAATCAAACGACCAGTGAAACCATCTTAGCAATGTCTCACAATACCTGCCTCTGTGCTTCATCATAAACCAAAACAATGATAAGTTAAGCACAAAAATAACATGGGTTAGAGAATGTATCATATCATCGAAAACCATAAAGTCTAACTCATGGAGGCAGGTGGGAGGAATAAAATCATGCCAAGTTGTTATGTGAGGAAAGTGCTCAATCCACTTCAGGAAGGGATTGTGAAAAGTCAAAGGTTCAAAAAACTGACTCATAAGGTTTAAAAGTTGGCTACCTAGGACATTCTCATAATCTGAAACCTAGGAAAGGATCGACAAGGATCTAGTAGATGACTGAAATTTTTTTAAGGGAAGGTTGAAAAGATGAGATGAAAAACTTATTCTTGAAGTATTCAACCCACCCTTGAACTCTAGGGTTTGTCTCAGAGGAAACTTAAAACAAAAAACATACTCACCAACTACACCTTCAGAGACATAGAAAAGTAAAATAATCAAAGGTGGCTGGAGAAATTTGTCACAAGGATCCTTCTCTAGGAAAATGATGTCTTTACTCCTATCAAGATCTGAGCACAAAAATGGTTGATAATATTCTTCATGAAATAAATCCAAGTGCTCAGAGGAGTATTCATCAAAAACCTCAAGGTATGACCGAAAAGTATCAGGAAAATATGGGACTAGGTCAACCTTGGGTGTTTGGAAAGCATCGATAATTATATCATCTCCTTGTTTCCCCTGGTCAAGAGTAACCTATTGTGATAACTATAAAGGAAACACTTGAAAATGATTCTCAATGTCGTAAATGGGGTCTGTTGAGGAAAAGATATGAAATGATCTTACTCAAGCATTTTCAGATTATGTTTGGCTAAAGAAAAATAGATGGGAATGTCACCCTATGTTTATAGCCAACAAAAATAACATCCAAACTCACAAGTATTAATTACAAGTGCTTAGGCTAGTCTTTTATCAATACAAAGCTTGCTAGAAATTTACTTTTTATGCAATTTTTGAAATATAACAGTTGTTAAAATAAATGTAAAGACAAAAGTAAAAACACCAAGATGATAATCAAGACAGATGAGACATAAAGAAATCCTTTATTTCATTCCAATTCACCAAGGAGTCGTTCTTTTACAAAATTTCATGCAGAATTTTAGGACCAATGTCAAACTTAGACATCCCCGATGGAACTTACAAAAGGACCTCTGATAGAAAATCAAAAACTAAACTCTAAAATCTAGATCAGCTTGCCACATATTGTTGTCCACTCGACTCTGCACAATATCCTTTTGCAATCATGAAAACTAATTCACAAACAGACAAGTCTACACAGACTATCAAAGATAGATCAACACCTCTGAAAAATAAGTGTCTGAATGATGTAATTCAGCCTCGAATCTTGTTGTCTACAATAAGACCCTGCTATCATAAAAAGAATTAGGCTTGTGATAAATTAAGGAATGAATGAAAACTGAGCTATCTCAGCATAAACTCAAAGAGAAAACCTTAGTATGCTTCTCCTTTTATCCTCCTCGTGTTCCTCCCTTTCCTTTTGCCTTTAAACAAATTAGAATTGGTTGAGGTAGTTGAACCAACTCATTAGTTAAGTTAATTAAAAGAATCAACCAAATTTTAGTTAAGGGGAAGAGTAATAATCATAATAAGGGATTTTTAAATAAATAATAACTAGTAGGTGGGACTCCTTGTGACTCCCTTTAGCTCTTAACAAACATAAATAGTTAATTAAAAAAAACACCTCCTTGTGACTCCCATCATCACATTCACATTTTGACAATTTATCTCATTTATATTTGACATTGTTTTCAAAAATGCATTACTCATATATCCAAAAATAAAACATGTTGTCCAAACTCCTGAAATCAACTGTCATCAACAATAGATAAAATAAAAAAACTCAAAAGCCATATTTCCCACTCTGAGACACAATCTTTCGTTGATTGTTGCGGTCACCCTTCGATTTTCCTGAATTTTCCTTTGGTTGCACTGAGCCTTTAGGCCTAATCTCGTTGATCACGTGAGAACAATCGTCCCTCAAATGCATCTGGGAATACACAGATTTGTCAGAGCCATTGGAGGGCAAGGAAGGGGCAGTAGTGACTTTTCCTTTGTCAGGGGCATGGTGGGCCTCAGTTTTCAATCTTTTTCTAGCATGGGAGGATTGCACTAGTGAGTGGTCAGGGGCATCTTGGACAATCTGATTGTTAGGCGAAGGAGCAAGCAAGGAAAAATTGGGCCAGCCACGATGTTGGGATACTGTCGGGTGGACAATCTCTTTCCATCCATCATTTTCAGGAAACTTGGGTTGCAGTGAGACATGAGGGGGCACAGGAATACCGAGGGCTTGTGGAACTTGGAAGGGAGGCCTTTCAAGCCTAGGTTGGACCACTCTTTGCCCAATCCAATTGAAAAATACAGCCTGAGACAACTGGCCTAACTCTTGTGAGTCAACGTCAAAATGTATGGAGAACCTTGGCCTTCTTGGGCCTCTGTTCCAATTACCTCTCCCTCTATTGCCTCTGCCATGGCTACCTCGGCTGAAACAACTCATTCCTGCATGCATGATTGATTAGAAAATAGTCCTTTAAATAACCATACATGACAAATCTTTAAAAATATGAAATAGATTTTGGCTCAGCAACGTTCAGACTCATGCAATCCAATCCATACAAATTGTTAAATTGTTTGTCAATGAGTAGGGGGTGAGCAAAGGGTTCTAGAATATGCGAGGGGATTGTATTGAGTGAAACATGATATAATGAGGGGGGGAAAGAATACAGTTATTGCTCAAATACAACAATAATCAACTGAAATGTGAACCAAAGAAAACATTCATTGTAATCCAACCAAGACAATGTAACTTCCAACTGCTTCAATACAGAATTCTCCTTGATTGTAATCAATTTTAGAACAAGAAGTGAAAAATGAATGTGGGAAGGCGATGGGGTTGTAATTAGCGAAAAGCGAAATAATGGTAGGGAAAGAGAGCGATTACTGTTCATAAAATTAATCAAGTGATCCATAAACCATTTTGTAAAAGGAAACACCTCAACCAAATGACCAGTGAGACCCAAAACAATTACTGTGTAAATTTCAAACAAGTATGTGCATCAACTTGCTCACTGTAATCAAATATTTAACATAGTTCCATCAAACAAAACAATTTGCATTCCACAACCACCTGTAGAGGAGCTCTACTTTTCTCATCTATCCATTTAACATTTAAGAAATTTCCAAATGAATACACAATCAATTATTTCCACTCTGTTGATCAACCATTGCCAACTATTTCAATCATCAAATGCAGACATAAAAATTGTGCTCGATTCTGTCCTTCAACTCATTTAATAATTAAATTGCAATGAGGTTATACTGTCACAACACCCGTGCCTATCACTTTTAAAATGCATGATATTCACTTAACATTCATAATGGACAGTCAACACAATGATCCATATTTATCTTGCAAAGATCTTGTCTTGCTATTTAAACACGCAAATAACAATCGCCACTTAAATTCACGCTATGTTGTGAAATATACAACCATTCGACAAAACGCAATTGCATTTCTGTGACTGTACAGGTCCATTTTTTCTTTGACTCTAACATTCAAAATGTTTGGCTATCCATCTAACACAACAAGGTAGCAACAACATGCGCAACCTCATAATACAAATAATCAAATTGCAACAAAGCCATGTTTAAAAACTCTGTGACTATCTCTGAGTGCGCAACCCAAAAAAATATCCATAGCATACACAGTGAGAAACCATACCATAAACACCACGATGCAACTTTCTCATTTGAAAATTTTAAACACACAGTCATAGTATCATTAACTCAACCTATCGTGTCGATTTATCAATCCACTACAAAGAGGCAACAACAATATTGCCGAAATTAATCAAACTACAACCAAACCATACTGTGTAAAAACTTGTGCCCATTCTTGACTACCCAATCAAATAATCGTACATACATAGTGAATGGAAATGCCATAAGCACCCTGATTTCAATAATAATTTGGCCATTAAAAACACACAGTTACAGTAATCATTGATTCATGCATATAGGAACACCACTCATACCAATGCATCAAGCATGAAGGACTGTTGTGCATTGATCAATTAAGAACAGTGTTGGGTTCTCAATTTAATAAACACAAGGACAACGACTATGCATTTGATTTAACAACTCTTTCCAACTAACCATGTTGAGATTATCCTCCCAATAATAACAATTGTAGTGACTAGATGCCCAAAACCAACACCACTTTCATATAATCAACTTTGGTCGAGTCGGTAATCAATTATGTCAATAATACATACCAATCTATAGAAACCAATAGTAAACCCAATAGGCCACAACGGTATTCTCTATCAACCCTCAGACTTGAGGAGTTAAGGGTTTTCCCTATGGCCAACACAGGGAGACTAAAGTCGACTCTTCTCAATGGAGAAAAACTCTGAGGCCAACGGTGCATACACAGAGAAAAACACAATTTATTTCGTGGACAAGGTGATAAATCCCATGACAAGAGAGGCTATGAACATAGGAGAAAAGCTCTAATTCAGCTTGGTAATGATATTTAACACATGCAGGGTATAACCCTCGTGGCTCTCCAGTCAACCAACTACAACATTGAGGTGCAAACAGGGCCGAGAAGAAGCAATATAACCCACTGTGCAATCATTAATAGTGACAACAACCCAATGCCCAAGTGAACAAAACACAGTGACACAAAGCACTTCCAACCATTATACCCCATAAAAGACAAAGACTGGGTATGGTGGTACGAATGTGTGAAGACAACCAGCCACTCCAGACCAAACAAAACCCTCCAACTAAACCAACAAGGATGACAAAGAGTTTTTATGGATGCTAACACCCAGGATGACCAATAACACTGTGACCTCAACATTATTGCAGAGAAAACCATCAACGCTTCATTCCAAAAATCACAATTTTATACAGTTGCAATACTTAAGGAAAACACAACCCATACATTCGAGCCAATATCCATTTCATAAACAGAGCAGACTCATGGATGGCCAAAAAAAGACATACATGTAATCCAAGCACCTTAAACGCAAGCTGGCCGAGCGGCTCCTCCCTGCTTGAAAATCAGAGGATAACCACAACAACAAAGTTGAACAATAACTCGACTAGGGTGGCGGCCAGTGGAAGGAGTAAGGGTGACGTGCAGTAAATGCATGTCGCCTCCACCCTTAGTCAATTAATTCATTAGTACATTCCAACAAGCTTCCATTAACCCAATTAATTAAACCATGTATCAAAACCATCAACCATTAAAACCAATAGCACGACCCATATCAACTTATTCCATAACATAATCCCAATGCATATCAACTATATAACTCAATAAATCACATAGCTATTAACTTAGTAGATAGGATAACAACAATCCATTAAAAATCGATGCATGTAGTGTAGTATAGAGCATGGTTTAGTTCCTTTCCTTTTCTTTTATATTGCTTTTACCTTTTTCCAATTGCTTGTATATGTTATTGCTAACATGTTTATTGTGTAGGTCTCCTAGTAATAGATCCCAATAACAGATAGCAGTGATAACAAGGATAACATAGGTCGTTGTAAAATAAAACTTGAGCCTAAAGAAGCAGAAAAACACAGAACATGCCTTCTCCATCACCAATAAAACAATATTGTATCATCATGTAAGTAGTGTCGAAGAGCAGCACAGCATAAAAAAAAACCAGACCTGATCTCCAATCTACAAGGGGGTCCCACCTACTAGTATTATTTAGCTTTTATAATAATAGGCTTTAGCAACACTTTGCAGTAAAAACTTCGTTGCGATTTTAATCGTCAACAAATTGGCGACTCCACAGGGAAATTTGTTTTCAACATATTTAGAACTTAGAACTCATGGTTTCAAACCAAGAACAACAGGTCAAGAAGATATAACCAGGAAGATTATGCAACAGGGGGAAGTGAGCGGATTTAATGGAAAGATGACCGGAAATTTTGGAATAATTCATGAAAAGTGTTAAGTATGAGGGGTTTTTACCACTGTATGCATAATCGTTCAACCAGAATTTTCTCTTAACTTTAAGGAAAAATGTTTTTAGACTTTCTCTTAAAATCTCAACGGATGAAGAAATGGCAAGAAGAAGTGAGAGATAACCAATTATTTACAAGACAACAGTGTAAATATATAACAATTTCAAGGGTCCTTCAAAGGAGACATCATAACAATTGTGTAAGCTTGATTGTTATTGACTAACAATGATTTGCATGAGTGTCACTGATGCAGAATT
This sequence comes from Picea mariana, assembly GCA_032191745.1. Classification (NCBI taxonomy): domain Eukaryota; kingdom Viridiplantae; phylum Streptophyta; class Pinopsida; order Pinales; family Pinaceae; genus Picea; species Picea mariana. The sequence goes on from JASDQU010102686.1 coordinate 474,642, forward strand.
GATCCAACATCCTATCTTGACCAAATTAACTGAAAGATGATAGGAAACAAAATCATGACAGAAGTAAAAATGCAGAAATTAAAACAGCAGCAATAAAAGACAAAAATGAAGAAAACAACAAGAAAAGTTTTAACTCAGAAAGCCGAAGTCAAATTATTGTAAAGCAGAAAAAGAAGCACAAAAAAAAATGAAAGCAGATCTAGGCTACTAGTATATAGAAAATCCAGACAGCGTTAGAAATTTTCACGTTGTTCCCTCGCAATATTTAAAGCGAGGGTTGTTAGAGCTGTAGGAAAACAATTGATTCTGTAAATCCTTTAAAATGTAAGAGTTAGCGTCCAAGACAAAAGCAATTTGGAAAGGACCCAATACTTGGAATTCTGATGTAATTATCATCCCCTTGACACACACAATTAGATCGTCAAGATAGAGATGGAGACTGACCAATTCATCGAGAGTCGTGTGCATAGGTATTTTAAAGAAGGTACTTCTATCAAGTAAGCCAAAAAACAAACATTTGTAAGACATGGTACCCCAATTTGTGATAAGAGTGGCTTTGTGAGCATTTGCCCTTTTTAGCTTGATTTTCTTACAACTCAAAAAACTGTCAAGTAAGGGTCTTAACTATGAATCTACAACTTGTTGAAAAACCATTTCCATACTGAGGGGAGGAAAAGGATTTCTCATAATATCTTTCTTGAAAGTTTGAAAATTAATGCAAGTTCTAATATGATCAATGGTCTTCGAAACAGGTACCCAATTGGAAACCCATTCAGGGTGGACTGAAAAAATAATCCGAGCCCTTAAGAAATTCTCCAACTCCCTTTGAAAAATTTCTTTAAATGAAAAGTTAATAGATCTTTGTTCCTGCATAACTGGTTTCATGCCTTCCTTGGTGGGAATAGAATTATGTAAAAAACCAGGATCAAAACCATGAATATCCTCATAAGGCCAAGAAGAAACTTTTTGAAATCCACCAAGTAGCTTGGCAAACTTCATTTCTTCCTTACCAAAAAATTGGGTACTTATGTTAAAGTTCCTTGAAGATTCGAGTGCCCCAATGTTCAAGGAGATGGTTTCACCCACCTTCATTTGTAACTCCTCTTCTTTCTATTTTTATGTATTGTCTATATCACTCAATGAAAACAAACT
>JASDQU010102686.1:476453-490628 GCA_032191745.1 Picea mariana
CTGGTGATAAATACTAAAGTTGAAGGGAAACCTAGGTGTCGACTAGGTTTTTAGTAAAAAAAAAATATTAAAATTATTCTTGATTAAGTTTTTTAGGGTTTTTCATTTTTGTTATTAGGTATAATGTTTATTCTAATATTTATTAATTCATTGATTTTTAATTTTAATTTAATTAATTATGTTCATAAATTCTAGGTTTTATGTTAATTAAAGAATATATTAGGGTTCAATTATTAAGCTATTCTAAACTATGTTAATTTTTATTTTTATTGTTTTACTTATGAGTAATTATGTTCATAAGCCCTTTAATAGTTTTATTAAGATTGTTTATTTTAATAAGTGTTTTTTATTTTCTTTCAAGTGAGGGTGTGATTATTAATTAGGTAGGGTTATTATTAAAAATAGGTTTAATAAATTGATTTTTTTTAGTATTATATTGTTAGGGGTTGGTCGTTGGCTCGTCCGCTCCTTCCCTTCTGCATTTTGTACCAGTCTTTCCCTCACGCCCTTCCATGCACTCACTTACCCATCCCTTGATCCATCCTCACCTGCGTCTTGGCTTGGTAAAGTGAAAGGAACTGTTGAGAATTAGCCACGAGATAGTTGGTTGTAATGGTCGTTGGTGCAATCCATCCATGACCTGGGGCATGCATGTATGAGATGCGTTGGCATGTGCCCTTTTGTTCACAAATGTGAGTCCTGAGAGTTCCAGCATTGAGATTCTAGACCAGCAGTGTTCGAGGCCCCAAAATAAAGGAGAAGGACTGTCTGAGGGACTACGTGGAAGAGAAGGTTGGAGGTCCATTCTCTTGGGCGATACAGGCTAGGTAGAAGAGAGTTGGGTACTTGGATTGTTGTGGGTGCTGGGAAACCTGTGAGAGATTGAGAGCTGACTGGTTTGGGAACCCAAGTACACTCTGGAACCGTCCTTGTGGATTCATAGCCCTGGCTCGGGGTTGACACCGTTATTGAATTTGGAGCAATGGTGTCTATTGTTGGGTGGAACGTCCTTGGTCTATAGCCAAATGGTGTCACCTTTTTATAAATATAAATGCTCTCTATTGTGATATTATTATATGTGTATGAATGTATTCCGCTGTGCATTTTAATTATCGTTTAACTAAATCTTAGATTATGCATGCTTGTTGGATATTGTTGTGCATGTCGCTAAATCTTGTATCGTATGTGTTCTTATTAATTAAAGAAGGTATTGGTAAGAGTACGAAGTCTGAGGGTGGTCTTGAAGGTAGCATGTCCCGGCCTGTGGGTGGCTAGGGATGTTGCAAAATGGTATCAGAACTTCTGGTTGAAACACTGGGCCGGTATGGGCCCGGTCTGTTGGTCAGAGTCTCTTGGTTACAGATCGAACTCTGATCGTGGAGTTGAAAATCTCAGGAGGAATGGCGTTGCATAATCTACGCAGGAGATAGAACGTCAGAGACCCGTGTAAGGGGTTTGAAGGATCATGATTGTCCCCTTCAAATTTAGGAGTGATCGCCACTATAGGATCGAGAGAGATCTGAGATAGTTGGATCAGAGGACAAGTGAACAGGGTTCGTCCGATGAAAAGAAAGCAAGGGTTAAGGTCACCACCGTCAGATCCCTTTGGAGAGTGAGATCAACGGATAGGAGGCATTGCGGGGAACCAAGTTGCACGGGAGATAATTTCCCAAGGCGGTCCCGCAATCCAAACCACGGTTTCACCAAGGGGTTATGTGTCAGCATCAGGAGAATTATGGGGCGAAAAGTGGGTTACTCCAAACCATCGATGCGTGCCCCTGTAAATTAAAAGGCAGTAAGTGATGTGACATGTTAGGGCTCGAACATCAAAACTCTGTATAGTCGAAGTAGTTTGGGGTCATCCATCGTCAAGGAGAGACAGGTATCGTGAGATCCACAACTATGGAAGTTTTTGGATGAGGGGGAGGTGAAATATTTGAAGTAGATCATGATCACCAATCACCAAGAGGTATGTGTCAGCAGATCAATAACTCTAGAGAAATATGTTCGAGAGGTTTTCAGTTGAGATTTGAAACTCCTGAAGCCCGGAGAGCCGAAGTAAATCTCAGTCGTCCAATCATCTGAAATAGATCTCAGTCGCCAAATCGTCCGGAGTAAATCTCAAGCATCGGATCATCCGAGGTGAAGCTGGGCCATCTGATCCAGAAGAGACATGGCATAAATCTGTGGATTTCGGGTGAAGGCCTGAAGTAAGCCTTAACCGTCTGATTCAAGAGGACACACGGCAGAATCCCGTGTACTTCGAGGAGGTTTGAAGTTTGAGATATCCGAAACCCGAAGACCTGAAAGGAACTCAGCCATTGATCTATCGAGATCCATGCGTCACCAGATCCAGGGCTTAGGATAAAAGTCAGTGGGGCCAGATAAGTTTTGAAATTTGAGATTTCCAAAGTCTGACGACTTGAAGTAAGCCTTAACCGTCATATTAAGGAGGACATGTGGTGCAGATACGTGGACTCTGGGTGAAGATCCGAAGTGAATCTTAGTCATCCAATCTAGGAGGACACATGGCGACAAATTGGCCAGTTCAGGAATTTGGAGTTCAACAGAATTGGAAGTGTGCTAGTATGGAAACTTCTGAAGCCCGAAGAGTCGAAGTGATGGGGCATGATGACGTCACCTAGAGGTGATGTGGATCCTATAATTCCTGAAGTGACGTGGCTTGCGAATGTCACCGGGGATGATGTGGACACATGGGATGTGTGCCACGTGTCAGTAAGTTTTGAGCATTTGGAGTATTGAAAAGTCAGTTAGAACATGACATGTGTCACCTGCCTGATTGGGAAACATGTATGCTTCCAGTATTTCGCCACATGGTGACAAATCGTGCAGTTCAGAGACTGGGCACTCTGGAGGGAAAAGATGTGACAGGTTGCATTGGGTCGAAAATCCCGAAGGTCGGAGTATACATCGACCGTTGATTCCAGAAGACACGCGTCGAAGGATCGTCAACTTCGGGTGAAAGCACTCCGGGAGAAAGTGCAAGGGGAAGGTTTGAAACTTTCAATGCCCAAAGAACCAAAGCAATTCACAGTCGTTGATCTATGGGAGGACACCCGTCGGCAGATCATGAACTTCGGGTAAAAGCGTTCTGGGAGGAGGCAAGCAAGGAAATTTGAGACTCCCAAAGCATGGAGTCCCGAAGTAGATCTCGATCGTTGATTGTGAAATAGGATGAGGATCGTTGATCTGGTCCTGGCTAAAAGTTCTAAAGTCTCGAAGCTCTGGATAAGTGCTTTTCATATAAGTGTAGGGTCAAGGTCGTGGTCATATGCATATTAAGAGATGAGGGAAGGAGGGCTAAGGGTCAAATTGGTTGTCTTCGAAACAGAAAAGTGATAAGGAAGGATTTAGCCGCGGTTTCTAGTGGTGGTCACCTGGGAGGGTGAATTGAAGGAAGCGCTTGCGCAGAATGAGATTATGTGTCATCCAAGGATAACAGGACATTATTATTTTTCAAAGAATGGGGATATGATATCCATGAACAAAAAAATAAAGAGACTTGTAGCATGGTTTGGCAATTTTGTTTATCATATGCCTAATTCTAACAAAATGGTCGCTTGCACATTTTGCAGAATTAAGGGATCTAAACACATCAACTCTGGATGAGTATTGAGGAGATGGAAGAATATGAGGGAGCCTCCAGTCATGATAAGGAGTTCGAAATCCAGAATACCAAAGTTGGTAATGCATAGACAAAGTCCAATGGACGCAAGGGAAAAGAAGAGAAGGAAACTTTAATAGAAACGGTAAGAAGCCTGAATATGGAAGTGCAGAGCTACAAAGTAGACAACGAGAGACCGATGAGAGAGAAAATTCAAATAAATTCTCAAGTGTTGTAGAGCTTAAATCAGTTGTAGATACAAACGAATAAGGGATCAAACTCAAGACAAGATGAAGAAGGAAGGTGCCATGAAAGAAGGGATGATCATGGAAGAGTTGGTTATTCCAGAAGTGCTAGCAGAGCTAATGGACACCACTCACCTCCTTACTCAGAAAGAAAGTTTTATGCATCGGAAGATCCCACAAGTAGTCCAAAGGTGTCTCTCGTTAGACAATAAAGAAGGAAACAAGAGGTAGATACTTTGCAAGGAGAGCTGAGGAAGCTCAAGCCACCTTCCTTTGAGGGTGAAAGAGAAAGGGAAGATTATGTGGAAGCATGGTTTCTTGGGCTCAGGAGATATTTTGAGTTGCATAACTATTCGTCCAACCTGGAAGCCAGGATTCCCACCTACCATTTACATGGGAAATTTGCAATGTGGTGCGACCATCAAGTAAGAATCAAGGAAGAAGACATTCATAACACAACCTTTAGGACTAGGTATGGGCATTATGAATTTGTAGTGGTGCCATTTGGACTAACCAATGCACCAGTTGTCTTCATGTGCTTAATGAATGGCATATTCATAAATTATTTTGATAAGTTTGTCATAGTATTCCTAGATGACATACTTATATATTCTAAGTCTGAAGAGGAGCATGAACATCACTTAAGACCGGTATTGCAAGTACTGAGAGAACATCAATTGTATGCCAAGTTGAGTAAGTGTTCCTTTTATCAAAAACATATCCATTACTTGGAACACATTATGTTAGAGCAGGGCATAGAAATAGATCCAGAGAAGATCGAAGCCATTAGAGGATGGCCAACACCCAAAAATGTGTCAAACTTCAAATCTTTTATGGGATTAGTTGGCTACTACAGAAGGTCCATAGTAGGGTTCTCTAAGATCACTCATCCCATCACTTATTTGCAGAAGAAGGGAACTAAATTTGAATGGACACTCAAGTGTGAAAATAATTTTAATCTGTTGAAGGAATTACTTACTAGTGCACCTGTGTTAAAGATTGTTGACCCAGATGAAATTTTTGTGGTATGTACAGATGCATGTAAGGAAGGACTTGGGGGATTCCTCACGCAAAATGGACATGTCATTGGATATGAGTCCAAAAATATTAAGGAACATGAGAGGAACTATGCCACGCATGACTTGGAACTTGTTGCCATTGTTCACGCCTTGAGGATGTGGAGGCATTATCTCATGGGGAAGAAATTCGAATTAAGGACAGACCACATTGGCCTGAAGTATATTTTGAACAACCAATATTGAATGCCAGGCAAACAAGATGGTTGGAATTTCTAAGTGAATATTACTTCGATATCAAGCATATCAAGGGAAAGGAGAATAAAGTTGTTGATGCACTTAGTAGAAGAGTGCATATCATGCATGCTACTGCTTTCAGTATGCATCAATCAGACTTGAAGAGAAGAATTTTAGATGGCCTTGTTACATACCATCGTTACCTACAGGTAAAGGAAAACTTACAACAAGGAGATGTACAGTAGAAAATAAAGGAGTATGAGATAAAGGAAGACGGATTACTCATGCATAAAAATAGAATCTATGTTCCTAGTTCTGGAGAACTGAAGGAATTTGGTACAGAAGGAAATGTATGATGTTCCTTATGTTGGACATCCTGGTTACCAGAAAACAATTACAGTAGTAAGAAGCCAATTATTTTGATCGGGAATGAAGAAGGATGTTTTTTATTACATCGCTCGATGTATGGAATGTCAGAAGGTGAAGGTTGAGCATAGGAACCCAGCAGGTTTGTTGTAGCCATTGCCAATCCCAGAGAAGAAATGGGAAGCGATCACCATGGATTTCATCACAGGATTACCCAGAACGAATAAGCAACATGATTCAATCATGGTGGTGGTTGACAAATTAACAAAAGTTGCTCATTTTGTGCCTGTGAAGACAACGCATATAGCGGCTAATATTGCAGAAATTTTCATGAAGGAAATTGCTAGGTTGCATGGGATACCTAGGACAATCGTCTCGGACAGAGATACAAATTTTACCTCCAATTTCTGGAGGGGATTGTTTAAAGGATTTGGCACAAATCTGAACTTTAGCATAGCATATCACCCCCAGACAGATGGGCAAACAGAGAGAGTCAATCGAATAATTGAAGACATTTTAAGAATGTATGTGATGGATAATCCATCTAAGTGGGAAGATTACTTACACTTGGTTGAGTTTGCATATAATAATGGGTATCAAGCTTCATTGAGAATGAGACCATTTTAAGCCCTGTACAGTAGGAAATGCAATACTCCAGTAAGTTGGGACAACCCAATAGATAGAGTGGTACTTGGGTCAGAGTTTCTCAAGGACATGGAAGACAAGGTGGTCAAGATCAAGTAGAATTTAAAGGCAACTCAGGATAGACAGAAAGTGTATGCAGACAAGAATAGGACAACTAGAGAATTTAAAGTAGGGGAGCATGTACTTTTGAAAGTGAAGCCCAAGAAAATCTCTTTGAAGTTGGGTAGTTGTACAAAGTTGGCAGCCAGATTCTTTGGTCCATTTGAAATATTGGATAGAATAGGGCCAGTTGCACACATGCTTGCATTACCTGCTTCCATGAATGTGCATAATGTATTTCATGTCTCTTTACTAAAGAAATATGTACATGATCCTAACCATGTTATTGATTGGCGTCTGATTCAAGTAGAGACAGAGGGGGATTTTCAAGTTCAACCAATGCGGGTATTGGACAGAAAAGTCAAAATGCTCCGGAATCGAGTTATAGAGATGGTAAAAGTTCAGTGGACCTGCTACGACCCTGAAGATGCTACCTAGGAGCATGAAGATTCCATGCGGGTAGAGTACCCACAGATTTTTGAATAAATTTGAGATTTTGATCTCTATTTTGTATATGCACTGAGGAAAGTGCCAAAATAAGGTGAAGGGGATGTAACACCCCAAGTTTTGAACCCCCATTTTAAATAATGTATTGTTACAATGCTGAGAGGTCAAAGTGCCCAAACAATTATTAAAAGGCCAGTGTGCCCAATACATGTAATGTTTTTATCATTATTAATAATAAGTACATCGTTGGTTGCTAGAAGGACAAGGACTAGAGTTATAAGTGGCTATGATTCCACAAGAGAGCGGGCTTGAGGGGCTAAGTGTTTATTCCTATTTTAATTGCCCTTTTTTTCTAAGGAAGGGTATCGGTTACGTGAGCTTCTTGGGGAAGGTCGGGAGGTTCTTGACACCCCGTGAGTGATACTTAAACCCATCCCTGGTCTAATTGTGGGGTTGGTCGTTGGTCGTTGGTCATTGATCGTTGGTCAATGTTCGTTTGTCGTTGGCTCGTCCGCTCCTTCCTTTCTGCATTTTGTGTCATTATTTCCCTCATGCCCTTCCATGCACTCACTTACCCATCCATTGATCCATCCTCACCTACATATTGGCTTGGTAAAGGGAAAGGAACTGTTGAGAATTAGCCACAGGGTAGTTGGTTGTAATGGTCGTTGGTGCAATCCAGCCATGACCTGGGGCCTGCATGTCTGAGATGCATTGGCATGTGCCCTATTTTGCTCACAATTGTGAGTCCTGGGAGTTCCAGCATTGAGATTCTGGACCATCTGTGTTGGAGGCCCCAATATAAAGGAGAAGTACTGCCTAAGGGACTGCATGGAAGATAAGGGTGGAGGTACATTCTCTTGGGTTGTACAGGCTGGGTAGAAGAGAGTTGGGTACTTGGATTGTTGTGGGTGTTGGGAAACATGTGAGAGCTTGAAGCTGACTGGTTTGGGAACCCAAGAACACTCTAGAACCGTCCTTGTGGATTCATATCCCTGGCTTGGGGGTGACACTGTTGTTGATATTTGGAGCAGTGGTGTCTATGGTTGGGTGGAACGTCCTTGGTCTGCAGCCAGTTAGTGTCACTTTTTTATAAAGATAAGTTCTCTTTGTTGTGATATTATTGTTTGTGTGTGAATGTATTCCACTGTGTATTTTAATTATCGTTTAACTAAATCTTAGATTATGAATGTTTGTTGGATATTGTTGTGCATGTCGCTAAATCTTGTATCTTATGTGTTATTATTAATTAAAGAAAGTATCGATAAGAGTACAAAGTTTGAGGGTGGGCTTGAAGGTAGCATGCCTCGGCCTGTGGGTGGTTGGGGATGTTACACCTGCGGGGCTGCTTCTTCTTGAGGATTCTCTAACAGATCAACGATGAATTTTATTCCCAAAACGTCGCAGTTCCACTGCGCCATCAGTTTTGTGAGGCCCTTACCCTTAATCAGTTTTGTGAGGCCCTGTCCATGTATTCCAGCATGAATGTGATCCACTTACCTTTTCTTCCCTCAGGGTTAAGCTGAGCTAGGATGTCTTTGACTGAATTCTTGGGCACATAAGCGATAACGTGGGAATGTAGGATATAAGTCATGAAATCCTTGAGGGCCTTCACCAAAGCGTATGATTATTTTTCCATAATATCATACCTCACAGTGGGGAATCCCTCAGCGTCCTACTGAAGTAGGCTATGGGATTTTCAAAATTTTGGTTGTCCTTCTGTAATAGTACACCAGTGATGGTATGCTCCAAGGCAAATGAGAACAAGATGAAATCCTTTGTGAAATCTGGGTTGGCCAATACGGGAGATTTGGTCAGCACTACTTTGATGTCTTCAAACAATCTCTTGGCTTCAGGTCTCCATTTGATCTCATTACCTTTCATGAGAATACTTGTGATATGCTTTATAATTTCAGCCAGATTCGGGATGAATCTCCTCAAGAAATTCACCTTTCCCAGGAAGGACTGTACCTCCTTCTTTCTTCGAGGAGTGTTAATCTTCAGAATTCCTTCTACCCTGTTGGGATCTACCTTTATACCTTCATTTGAGATGATGTGCCCCAACATTTTCCCTTCTTTCATTTTGAAATGTGACTTCTTCAGATTCAGAGATATGTCAAACTTTTTGCATTTCTGGAAGACCTTCTTCATATGCTCAAGATGTTGTTCGTCGAAGTCAGAATACATAGTGATGTCGTCCAGGTAGATTACGATAAATTTGTCCCTTCCTCAGCAAATGTTATATACATAGCTCTCTGGAAGGTGGCTCTAGCATTCATAAGACCGAAAGGCATCTTAGCATACATGAACATACCCCATGGTGTCGTAAAAGTTATATTTTCCTGGTCATCCGGGTGTACCATGATCTGATTTTAACCTGAAAAACCATCCAGCATAGACATATTATGGGAACCAACTACCTTCTGCAGAATATCATCCATCTTAGGGAGCGTATATTTTTCCTTGAGGGATACTTTATTCAAGTTCCAAAAATCCACGCACAACCTTATTTCACCGCTCTTTTTCCTTACAAGCACCAGGTTGGAAACCCATTTCGAAAATCTTAAAGAAACAATAATTTTGGCTTCAAAGAGTTTCTTTACCTCTTTTTCAATTAGCGAAAACAATAGGGGATTGATCTGTCTTGGCTTTTGCTTGAAAGGTTTGTGATCTTCTTTGAGAGGAATGACGTGTTGAATCACTTTAATTTCAATTCATCATAACTCCAGGCAAAAATGCCAGGAAAGTCTTTCATGAGTTTGATGTAGTCCCGCTTGACCTCCAGACTGAACATCTTTGATAATTTGACTATCCTTGGATTCTCCTCGGTCCCAATGTTGCAATCCTTGACGTTCTCATCATTCACAGTGATATTAGGATTTCTAGCTACATCGTTTTCATCAAACAGCTTTTCCAACAAAACTAATCCCTTGGGGATGATGTTATTTTTTAGATGTATTATGTCCCTCCCAGATATCTGGTTTTGAAAGGGGTCATCGTTACCATGCGCAGTCGCACTTCCATCTTCGTCGCAACAACACTCATCATCTATGTTCATGTTGGCGAACTCATCACTCACTTGTAGAAATCTCTCCTCTTGTTTGTCATCTTCAAACACCTGCCAATACTTGATATTATCGGGTATCGTCGGTCGATGTTTGACTTTGATCTTGTACTTTCTGTTGGGAAAAAATGGAATTTTAAAAACTGAAGTCGAGGTGGCCAAGGCATCCGCAATTTGATTCTGCCCCCTTGGGATCGCTGACAAATTGTACTCTGAGAATTCTTCGAGGAGGTCCAGCACTAGATTCAGGTATGCTCTCATTCTGGGGTGTTTGGACTGGTATATACCCTTCACTTAATTTATGACAAGCTTAGAGTATCCATGTACTGCTATCCTCTTTGCACCCAACTCTTTCAACATTTTCAAACCCAAAATCAATGCCTCATACTCCACCATGTTATTTTTACAATCAAAGGCGAGTTTGTAAGAGCATAGTTTTGAGCCTACCTTGGGAGGATTTATCCATACATCGGCCCCTACTCCTTCCTTTTTGAAGGCTTCGTCGAAGCTCATGTTCCACATCTCGTTCTCCATGTGGTTCCTCGGGTCTGTGCACTCTTCTGCTCATCGTGTGGCTTTATCCTCGACAGTCATAACAGTCATCAGGTCTTCCCCTTCAAAACTCAGGTCATTGCAAAATATGGAGGAGTCGGTCTCAGTGTCGACAGAGTAGATAGGGTGGTTATTCGGTTGGGTCTTACTACTCACCATGAATTTGAGTAGCACCTCTTTGTACAACCGTCTCTCTTGGCCGAAAATCAGGATAGTGGCATACGACATATCCATTTGCAAGGTTCCCTTCAATTTTGTGGCCCATGATATGGATAATAGCACACTGAATTTAGGGGGTATGTCAGACACAACCACGTCCATAACCAGATTCTTGGAAGGGATTTGGGACAGTGACACAACCAAATATTTGATCAGACCCAAGCATTTCACTTTCGTCGAGTCGAAGGAGAAAAGATCTTTATAGGGCCTGGTGATGTCGAAACCTGACTCATCCACGACCACTTTGTGCATGAGATTGTGTGACGCACCTAAATCTAGCACGGTGTTATGCAAATTCATGTCGTGGATTTTGACGCTAACATAGAAAGGGGGAACGTCCTCAGTATCACCCGTTTCTTCCACATGCGGACCAAACAAAATGGTGGGGTGATCATCTTGGACGTTCAAGGTATTGGGGGTCTCTTCCATCTTCTACATTTTAATAATCTGATCCCAATACTCTCCTTTCTTGATGAGCTCATTGAAAGGAATGGAGATTTTAATCTTGGCCATTTCATTTTCAAATTTAAATGGGGGGGGGGGACTTTATCTACCTCTTTGACGCCCATTTCTCGGCTCGCCTCTGGCGCTCTCTTTAAAGCCTCTTCCTTTGACTTTCCCTTTTCCATCGTGTCCTTGGTAAAGTTGTCTTTCTTTGGTTAGCTCGCAGAAGGGGTGTTCGCTTGAGGTTCCTTCGTGGGATTCGTCTATTGAGGTTCTGTAGACGCCTTTCTACTCCTGAGGTTGTATTTCTTTTGAAACTACATGATGGCATTGTGAGATCCCTTCCTGAATTCCTCTATTTCTGAGGATAGTGTCTCATCATTTTCCAGCATAATACCATCATATGCGTCCATGAATTGATCGTGTTCCCTCTTCGTCAAGAAAACATGTGTGTTCATGTCATCGCAGCAATGCATATGATCTTGGATCATCTGATCAAAATATTCATTGGCGTAATTGTTTTGGAACAAATGCCTTATTTGTTGATTGCCCTGATCTCTCTGCTTCCTCTGCTTGATCTGTGGGACAGGACCCCTTCTAAAGTTTTGATTTATGGGTTGGAAATCATTTTGTTCTTGGGCGGCGGGATTTTTTTCCATGGACATTCTTTTCATTAACTTCTCCATAGTATTCATCATTAAGTCAAACTTGTCATCCGACGATCGAGAAGTCGAGGGATGCGCATCTCCTTGGGGATTCTTTTCGTTTCTGTCGAAGTTTTGTTTGATTTTCCCCGATGCCATAAGATTTACTTCGACTTCAATTGCGTCACTCATCATGGTGCCCAAATTAGTAGATCTCCTTTCCCTCGACAGCAAGGCAAAATCGTTGTCAAAAGAGTCGGCATATCGTAGTTACGCGGCTCCGGGAGGCGGCTTGACTTCTACAAGGATCGATTTATAGACCTTCATGAAACGGGCTGAGAAATATTGCATTGTCTCCTCTGGTGCTCTCTTCATATTGTTATATTGTATCAGTAGTTGCAAAGGATTCTTCTTATGATGCAAGAGCATCGCCAACACATCAAGCGAGCCAGCGCGAATGCAAATGGACAGCTGGACAAGCCAGCACAAATTTTGAAAATCACCTTGGAAGTTGTTGCACGATCTTAAATGAAGTCATTAATAAGAGGCACACTTGTATATTGTAATCGGACCTTGAGCCTTTAGCTCTTGTCCTTAGTAGGTAGGAGGCATTTAAGACAATTAATGCAGGTAGATAGAATTTAATTCTAGATTAGACTGTTTGAGAGCGCAAGAGGGAAATTGGATATAGACACCCTCATTGTGCATTGTAACATTATTCTGAAGAAGGAAGAGTAAGAGCATGTAGAGAAATTTGTAAGAACACCCATGTACAGATATTTGGATTAATAGAAGAGTTTGATTCAAATTAATGGTTTTGTGTTTGTTCTCTGTGTATTGATGATATGCTCATGAATATTTGCTTCATGTTATACATTTGCCTTATATGTTGTGTATATGATTTCATGGTTGAATTGAAGTCTGAAAGGGTGAAGGAATGAGTTTCAAGTGTTTCTCTATCTGAGCAAGAGTTCCTGCAAGGAGTGTAGTTGAAGTGTCCGCAAAGAGTGCGTTGACAGGGGTCTCGGGTAGTTTAGATTTTGTTCTCATTCACCCAAAGGTGCAGTTGGGAACAGGAGTCGTGCAAGGAGTGTGCAGGCTGAGTGAAGTTCAGGGTTGCGAAACTGAGCAAGGGTTGAAGGACTGCTGCTACAGGCGTGCGCAGAGTCGAATATTCAACACTTGGAAGTGGTTGAATGTTTGTCATAAGGAGTGTGTGCAAGATTCTCTGAAGGATTCAGAGTTGGTAGAGCTCAGGAGGTATAGTACCTTTGAGAAACTGTCGAAGAGTAGCACAGGAGCTTGTGTCATAGAGTGGTTAGAAGGCGTTGCAAGTTTGCGCGCAGATAGACAAGTTTCCGCGGAGGAACACTTGGTCCTTTGCAGGGATCACCAAGGAAGGACGGACGGACGAAATTCTCTGAGGAGATTTCGTGAAACTTCTTGAGCCGTTAGATCTCACAAAGGTGTAGGGGAGATATAGCAACGTATTCTCGAGAGATTAAAATCTCGGGAGGGATAGAGTTGTTGATCCAAGCCATCCAGGGTCGTTGGATCACTCGTGGAATCGCCTATCGAGATTTTGTGAGAGGAAGAGTCGAAGGTTGGAAAACAAGAATCGCGAAATCCCGAAACGCGATATCCCGACAGGCCAAAGGAATAGTGTGGGGCCACAAGGGTCATTAGGTGTATAGGTGGCACATCTTATCGAGTTTTCATGGTGAGAAGTCTCGTAACATTTTCATCTGGATTCACGATACCGCGAAGTCCGAAATCCCGATAGAGGTGACGGGGCGTTGAAAATTCAAACTCATGCGTGTGTCATAGTTTCGGCGTATCGGGGTTTGGGAGTTGATAAAGCAAGTTGCTTGACATCGCGAGTGGCGAAATCGCGATAGCGAAAACCCCGATAGGAAAAATTCAGCATTGACTGGTTATCGGGTTCTGGGGATTCAAAAGTCCGATTCTCGACCACAGACCTCGTGAAGCCGCGAAGTCCGATCTTCCGAGTGTGGAAGGGAGATCCGGTGAAAGGTTGTTGTGGGTGCAGATTTCCCCGATAGGGAAATAGAAGAACATTAGAGTTCTTTGGGCCGCAAAGGAAGGAAAGATCATGTGAGCGGGCATACTTATGAGCATGGCTGCGTTAGTCTGGTATCAGAGCATAGAAATATTCCTTGTTTTCTGTAGCAGGGAAGAAGAGAATTCACCATGCCGCCCAGGAGAAGGGACGCGCAGACACCCAATCCAGAGGATAGAGAAATGCCAAGAAGAAGAGGCAGACAGATGACGGATACAGCTATGGAGAGAGAGATGCGTGATCTATGAGCTAGACTCGAAGACATGGAGACAGCACAAAGACGCACAGCCAGTGCAGGGGATCTCAGTGATTCCAAAAGAGAAGTTGAGGTTGAACGAGAAGAAGAAGTTGCAGTCAAAGATGCATCAAACGAGCGTTTGATCAAATCTATTTCCAGGATGGGTGCAAGAGCAAAGATGGACATTCCATTTTATGAGGGAAACTTGGATGCAGAGGAGCTTCTAGACTGGATTAGAGATCTTGACACATACT